>LVTN01001359.1:54523-76537 GCA_001649415.1 Musa itinerans
GTTTAGACGCAAACTACGTTTAGACGTAAAATTGCGTTTTAGACGTAAACTGTGTTTAGACGCAAACTGCATTTAGACGCAAACTGCGCTTAGACGCAATCTGCATTTAGACGCAAACTGCGTAATCTGCATTTAGACGCAAACTGCGTAATCTGCATTTAGACGCAAACTGCGTAATCTGCATTTAGACGCAAACTGCGTAATCTGCATTTAGACGCAAACTGCGTAAACTGCGCTTTGACGCAAACTGTATTTGAACGTAAACTGCACTTAATCATAAGTGATCTTAGAATCGGCTTTTGCATCAAAATAGTCTTTATCGAACGAACGCAGCTTTTGTTTTTAATCGCTGAAAGATTTCCGCTGCACTAATTCACCCCCCCCCTCTTAGTGCTCTCGATCCTAACACACATACCTCGAATTTGACTTGCTATCATCAATATTGGACTAAAAACTTGAGTTTGTGCAACCTTCAACCTTAAGGCTACTACCTCCATATACTAGTAAAAGATCCTTAGTCCTTCTTAAGTACTTAAGGATACACTTTATTGCTTTCCAGTGCTCCAAGCCTAGATCCGCCTGATACCTGCTCGTGACACTCAAAGCATACATTATATCAGGCCTGGTACATAGCATAGCGTACATGATAGACCCTATCGTTGAGGCATAGGGTATCTTATCTATGTTCGCCCTTTCTTCAAGAGTCTTTGGGGACATACTCCTAGAAAACGATATCCCATGTCTCATCGGTATGAGACATCTCTTAAAATTTTTCATACCAAACCTTTTGATAATGGTGTCTATATACTTGGACTAGGACAAGCCAAGCATCCTCTTGTATCTATCTCTATAGATCTGAATCCCCAAGATATAGGATGCTTCTCCTAAGTCATTCATGGAGAAGTGTCTAGATAACCAAGTCTTTACAGTGGATAACATTCCTATATTATTCCCAATGATCAGGATGTCATCCGCATATAATACCAAAAAGGTAATAGTGCTTCCACTTACCTTCCTGTACACTCAAGGCTCATCTTCGTTCTTAACAAAGTCGTAAGATCTGATTGCCTCATCAAATCTTATGTTCCAACTTCGGGAAGCTTGCTTTAGTCTATAAATGGATCTAAGCAACCTACACACCTTATCTGGGCAGTCCTTGGAAACGAATCCCTCGGGTTGTATCATATACACCTCTTCCTTGAGGTTCCCATTGAGGAATACGATTTTCATATCCATATGTCAGATCTCATAATCATAGTGTGCTGTAATAGCCAATAAAATTCTAATAGATTTTTAGCATTGCTACGGGTGAGAATGTTTCATCATAGTCAACACCTTATCTTTGACGATACCCCTTAACCACTAGCTTTGTTTTATAGGTCTCTATATTTCCATCTACTTCGATCTTCTTCTTAAAGATCCACTTACAACCGATGGGTACAATACCCTTGGGCGCATCAACTAGGTTCCAAACCTTGTTGGAGTACATGAAATCCATATAAGAATTCATGGTTTTTAACCACTTCCTGGAGTCTATACTCATAATGGCCTCCTCGTAGGTCTGAGGATTAATATTCTCTACATTCTCTCCTCTAATATGTCCTACATATCTCTCAGGAGGATGGGATACTCTGTTGGACCTACGTAAAGTTGAAACTTGTGTGTTAGGTACCTGAACAGACTCGGGCTATAGAGTGGTGATTGAGCTAGGTTCTCCAACCTCGCTCAACTCTATCATGCTCCTACTATCTCTACCAAGAATGTATTCCTTCTAAAAGAACATCGCTCTTTTAAGTACAAGGACCTTTTGATCCTCGAGATGATAGAAATAATACACACAAGTTTCCTTAGGGTATCCCATGAACTTACACCACTCCGTCCTTGATTCCAACTTATCGAGGTTGTGTCTTTTAACGTAGGTAGGGCAATCCTAAATCTTAACAATCTTAAGATTGGGCTTCTTCCCTTTCCATATCTCATATGGTGTAGATACTACCGACTTAGTTGGAACTTTGTTTAGAAGGTAAGCTATGGTCTCTAAGGCATATCCCTAGAATGAGATGGGTAGGTCAGCGAAACTCATCATGGACCGTACCATGTCTAACAGCGTACAATTCATCCTTTCAGACATACCATTGAGCTAAGGTGTATAAGGAGGTGTCTATTGGGATAATATCCTATGGTCCTTGAGGAACTGAGTAAACTCTGTACTTAAGTACTCACCTCCTCGATCTGATCGAAAAGTCTTGATAATCTTTCCAATCTAGTTCTCTACTTCATTCTTATACTCTTTGAATTTCTCAAAGGCCTCGGACTTGTACTTCATTAAGTACACATATCCATACCTTGAGAAATCATCAGTAAAGGTAATAAAGTAGGAGTAACCACCAATGACATGAGTTGATATAGGTCCACACACATCACTATGTATGAGTTCTAGCAGCTCAGTGGCTCTCTCTCCAATTCCACTAAATGGAGAATTGGTTAGTTTTTTACGAAGGTAAGGCTCGCAAGTTGTATATGACTCATAGTCGAATGGATCTAGATATTCATCCTTTAGCAACTTTTGAATCCTTCTCTCATGAATATGACTTAGCCTACAATGTCACAGGTATGCACTGTTTACATCATCTCGTTTCCTCTTAGACACACTTACATTCATGATATATGAAGTAGTGTCTAGCATAAACAAACTATTATGCAATGTTCCTTTCGTGATGGTCTCATCATCTAATACTATTGAACAACCATTGTTCTTAAAAACTAATTTATATCCATTAACTGTGAAACATGAAATAGACATAATAATTTTTATAATAGAAGAAACAAAATAACATGTATCTAATGCAATAATAGCTCCACCATGTAGATATAGGGCAACCTCACTAATAGCTACTGCAGTAACTTTTACTCTATTGCCTATCTTGAGGTTCATCTCGCCTCTCACCAATCTCCTAGGCCTTGCCAGAACTTGTAATGAATTGTAAATATGATAAGAACTACTGATATCAAATACCCATGTGTTATCATAAGAGTCTGACAAATGGAGACTAATCATGAATGTACTTGAAGCTTCTCCAAGCTTTTATTTTGCCCTCTCTACAAGGTACTTTTTGTAGTTCCTCTTCTAGTGCCCATCTTTGCCATAGTGGAACCACTGGTCTTTGTCCTTTGCTAGGTCTTTCTTAGCAACTTTTGCTTTACCTGGTCTGTCCTTGCCCTTAGCCTTCTTAAGAGACTTTTCTGCTTTCCTTTTCTTTTTGGTCTCACCAATGTAGAGGACTGGCTTCTCCTTTTTGATAGTGCTCTCTACCTCTCTCAATATATTAAGGAGCTCTGGGAGAGTCACCTCAAGCTTGTTCATATTAAAATTTATTATGAACTGTGAAAAGAAATCTAGTAGGGATTGAAGCACAATGTCCACACACAAGTTATCCTCTAGGACCATTCCTAGACCTGTGAGTTTCTCTATCCACTCAATCATCTTTAGGACATGGTTCTGAACCAATGTCCCCTCAATCATCCTAGCGTGAAAAAGGCTCTTGGATTTCTCATATCACTTAGTCCTTCCCTGTTCCTCAAACAATTTACGGACATGTAGGAGAATGGATCTGGCATCCATCTTTTTATGTTGTCTTTGTAACTTAGGAGTCATAGAGCCCAACATGCAACACTGAGCAAGAGTGGAGTCATCAATATACTTCATGTAGTAAGTGATCTCATCCTCGCTTGCCCCTTCCTCGGGCGTAGGCATCACTATATCAAGGATGTACGCGATTTTCTCCACCGTGAGAACAATTCTCAAGTTGCGGAGCCAATCCGTATAATTTGGACCAGTGAGGCGGTTGACATCAAGTATGCCACATAAGGGATTTGAAAGCGACATTTTCTGAAAATAAGGATACAGTAGAAATAAATAACATACAGATTTTATAGAAAATAAATAATCTAGATATAAACTTTTATCTTAATATGCTCCCACTATTTTACTAATAAGTCACGCGACACCCTCAGCACGTGAAACGGAAGTCTCTGGCAGACTTCTAGTGGGGATTAGGATCCAATCAGTGTCTTAGTGTAACCTCAAGGGACTCGACCAATCACACCAAGCCTAAAAGGTAGGCAACTCTTACCGATCACAACTCCTTGTGATTCTCGTCCTATTCGGCCTCCGAATCACCATGGTCTCGAGGGACTCAACCAACCATGATGCTCGGTTAAGTCAACACCATTATTACAAGATGAGTCTAATTCGATGATATACCCTCGAGGGACTCGACCAAGCATACCATGTCCTCAGGTCATCGGTGACATCTCTATGTCGTAGGCAAGATAGCGAATCACAATATAGGTGAGCCTCGAGGGACTCGACTAACTCAACCTACACTGAAAATCGATCCCTACCCATAACGATAAAAGGCCACGTGGGTCAATCTAATTACATCATGTTTATCGATTTAATATTATCGAGAGAGGATTTCTATGATTTGGTCTCCTAATATGACATGTCACACATATACATATTTAATATATATCTACAACGCATGCAAATATATATACATATCTAGTAGGTGTATAAGCAATCACACCAGATGATCATGGATCATAGCCTAATGTGATCAAGCCTCAGCCAGTGGGCCTAATCACTCGCATTAAGATCTATGTGTGCAGCGGTGCATCTCCATGCCCTGTGATCGTCCATCTCATCCTCGTTGATTCCGTCAGCATCTCGACGCATCTTCATGCATCGCGATCGTCCGTCTTGTGGGTCCCGCTATCGCATCCACGCTCTTGCTACGCCTCGTGTGATTACAACTTAATCATAGGTATGCAGGCCCGACAATAAACAAGAAATATAATGGAAGCTAGCAGACCCCAATAATAATAATTATAAGTACACACATCACACGGTTCATGATCATTCGTCCACATATCATACATTACATGTATAAATCATCATCATGTAGGACTATTGATAATAATAAAATAATAATCAATTAAACTTTTTAATTAATTAATATTTTCTAAAATTAGGGACATGTAAGGAATTTTTGAATTTTGAAGGGTATTTTCGTAATTTAGACAAAAGATAAAACGAGAATTTCTCAAATTCACAAGGGCAAAACTATCTTTTTATCCAAAAAAAACCCTAAACCTCTTTCTCCCTTTCCCCTACTGCTACCACCGCTGCTGCCACCCTACCGGCAGTGACCTATGCGGCGGAGGGCGCGGGGGCACCGCCCTTGCCCGTGGGTGGCTCGCTCGCGGGCGGGCGGCTCTGCTCACGAGTGGGCAGGCACTGCTTGTGCTGGCGAGCAGGCGACCGCCGTTGGCGAGCCCCGCCCCTACGGGCGGCTCGCTCACTGGCCCAACACCCATACGCGGGCCGCTGCCCCACCGGACTGGCGCCCCTGTGGGTAGTTTCCCCCATAGGTGCCGCCCCTTGCGGTGTAGTGCCCACCCCTACGGGTAGCACTTCTAGCGGCCTGCTGCAGGCGGTCGCTGGTAGCCAGCAACCAACCGCAGATGACCAAGGCTGCATGTAGCCTTTGGCCACCTTTGCATGGGCAGCAAGGGCAGCAAAAGTTGCTGTCCTTTCTCACCATTGGCGTCAACGATTTTGACGATAAAATTCTTCCTAAAACACAATACACGCAGTTCAAAACTAATCTATCGTACGAACAACCTAGCTCTGATACCACTGTTGGAAAATCTTGGTGGCAACATCACATTCGCAGTGGAAGAACAGAAAACAAAATCCCCAATTCCCCAAAGATTTGTTCGTCGTCGTGCGAAGATTGGTGCGCAAAAATTCACGAAGCTTAAAATTACGTATAATAAAGATTGTGTTACTTAGGGAGATCGTATATCCCTAAATCCTTACAGATCTCTAGGAGAGGGGAGATCGTATATCCCTGAATCCTTGTAGATCTCTAGGAGAGGGTGAAGGAGGTCAAGCGCCCTCCTCTCTAACGGTGATCCACACAGCAAGGCTATGACGACGCTCCTCAAAACTCTAGGCCTACTCTGAGGTGGAGGGGGGGAGGAGAATATGAGAGGCAAGCAAAAGACTCTAGCGTGTGAACCACTGAATCCCTCCTATTTATAGAGGTTCTCTATCAACTTAACCCTAATGGATCCTCCCATATTGGGTATTGGATCTCCATCCAACTACCAAAGCCTCTTAGATTAGTGGATCTCTATCCAATAATCTCTTATGGGCTTATATTGGATCTTATCCATATGATCCAATAATTTAGGGGTTATTGGGTATCCAATAAGATAGGGGCTCCGACGAATATCTCATATCCGAACCTCTACTCATCGCAATGCCTATCATATGTGTGTGACCCTCTAGGCCCAATATTATGCTGGTCGTGTGTGTGTTATACCTATCAGAACTCATTCTAGCTCAGTGAATTATTATCTTTATAATAATTCATTCGACTCATTGACTATAAACGTACTAGGCCACTACGTCACAGTCCCTAGACGATACAGGGGAATCCAATCCATTGGACCTGTTTGTCCTCAGTTACCGTGTACCTATAGTCACTCATATATCTAATATCCCAAAGACCGTATACCGGGCATGGTGCTGTCAGACCCATACGATTTTTACTTGAGTCTCGCTCTAATCGGATTCTCCCAAAGAACTCTCTCTCTAAATCCGAATGACCCTAGCCAAGGATTTATCTGAGCAAGAACACATAGGACATTCCTCTCATGACACCGAGAGTGGATGATCCTCTATCGATACTCAATAGCCCTCGTAAGGTTGACTACCACTCCCGAAGACCGGTTGTGCTAGATCTGGGACATCTAAACCTATAAGTCTGGTATCAAAGAGTGAAGCACTTATATATGACATCCTTGGTGTCTTAAGTCTAAGGACCAAATACACTACTAGGACTACGGAATCGCTATTTGACATAAGGCATTATCAATCATCCAGCATTCTGTAAGCAGATCAATCAGTGACCTCATTCCCTAATGAGCACCTGTATTGTATCCCTAATGCCCCCACACGAGCAGCTATGAGACCAGCTACATTCATCATATGGACGGATATACAACACACCAGTCTTTTCGGTTATCTCGATGTCCCTCTCGAGTAACCTATGACCGGGATTATTTAGGATCTATGTTTAAAGGCAAATCGATCTCATTATCGTGATCTCATAATGATTTGATTCTCATTGCATAGATCCAAGGACATCACAATATATATATGCATATATGCAACAAGCAATATAAAGTAATAAATGCCAAAATATAATAAACAAAAAGACTGCATATCAAGTCACATGTGTCATCACTCACGTGATTGGCTTGCAGGGAACGTATGAGTAGTAGTTACCGATGATGATATCTTCATTTCCGCCATAGTTATTGTGAATGGACAAGTTCTGTAGATCAGAGGTAATGTGATGGGATACGCCAAAGTCCACAATCCAATTGTGTTGATTGGTATTCAGAGTAGTTGTGGGATTTGCTTGGGGCTAATGTGATGGAGTAGGAAGTCTCGATCGAGATCGACAGACTTTTGCAGAGTGTCCGACTTTGTCACATAGTTGGCAAACAACTCTTTGTTGACTTAGATGTTCAAGACGCCAGGGCTGAGGATAATTGAAGTAGCCACCTTGATAGTTGTGACTAAAATGTTGATGCTGTGGAGGAGGGATGGTTTGTTTGGAGCTCATAAGTTAAGTTCATGAGACATCTTGGTCAAACCTTTATCGATAGTCTTGGCAACAGTGTTACATGAAGATATGAGTGGGGCAAGGGACCCAGCAACTAAGGCTTGAATTGCTTGGAAGATAAGATGATCTTGATATAACCATAGTTTGTGGTCCGAATTTGGTACTGGATGGGATGTTAAGCATCGCTGGTGGATAATAGAGAAAGCCGTCAATATAGCCTAATAGATCATAGCCAAATAAGATATTAAAAAATTAAGCATGTCAAGATACATACTAATTTGAGAAGCAAAGTGGGAATCTACAACGAAAAAGGGTGGACGACTGCTGAGATTAGGTGCGGTGAATCGTACTTCTTCCTTGAGACTGTTGCTTGAGGTGGGTTGCTGGCTGACGAGTTCTTTGTTGGAGGTGTTTAGCTCCATGCAGGCTGGTTTGGGTGTTCAATATTGAGCAAAGTTGTAGATCTTCGGTCAACCGTTCTTGCCGCTAAGGATTGGGGTGGTGAAGAATGTAAAGAGCAGTGCAGCGCAGAACTGTTATTCCTTTTACAGCAGCGATGATAGTGATGGGTAGCGTGGAATGAAAAGTTCTCGACGTCTGACAGGTCTGTTCTGCTGCGAGCTTAGCTTGTGGCTATTGACGGTAAGACAACGGTTCGCAATAGGCGACGACGGCTGCGATCGGTGCAGATCACAGCTTGCAGCCGAGTTCGGTGGCCGGAAGGGCGGTAGAGTATGAAGGAGAGGAGCCCTCGACAGAGGAGGCAGATGGTGAAATCACAGAGCTAACTTGAAGGAGGCTTGGAGGAGGCTTCGGCGGAGGAAGAAGCGGAAGGAACCTTCAGCGGAATACTTCGGTTGGCGAGGGAGCAGCAATCGGCAATAGAGACTGAGCATCCTTTGGGAGCATTGCTCACAGAGAAGAGAAACTTGTAACCATTGCAGATCTATGAGAGGCTGCGACTTGCAGTTCTGTGAGAGGCTGCGGTTTGCAGTTCTGTGAGAGGCTGCAGCTTGCAGTTCTGGGAGAGGCTGCGGCTTCAAATGCCACAGTGCACGTCGGGCCGGAGAGGAAGCGGGTTGTGGTCCGCACCAAGTGCGCAACCAGTTCCGGATGTTGCTCGACGAGGCAGAGAAGGAGTGCAGGGGAAGTAGCCGCCGAGGCGGTACTCCAGGAACCCGCGGCAGGCGACGGTGTGTCGGTGACAATCGGGAGGATGAGGGCAGAGATGTGTCGCGGAAGCAGGGGAGATAGCCGTCGTTCGCCAGAGAAGTGCTGCAGTCGTGATGTCAAAGGAGTAGAAGAGAGGGAGGAAGTTGTGGTCGTTGCCGATCGAGATGGGAAGGGGAAGAATATGTGATATGCAATCTGTGAGATGCGTGCGCGATTCACCAACCACAGGAGCAGGCTGTCAGAAGCAAGCAGCCGCAAGAAGGCCGTCATCTCTGATAGAAATAAAATAAAAAGAGAAGATTACATTGATTAAAATAATACATAATACCCTATATTTATACATGTTTGGAATGGAGAATTTTCCTCAACAAAAAAGGATTTTCCTCAACAGATTTACGATATCTCATCATGCAGTTGGGGAGATCTTGGCTATTGTTGAGGTTGTTATTGCGAGAGATCTTTGACTGTTATCATGCCCCCGTAAGATGATGCTTCTGTCAAGGACGTCGATCTTGAAATGATGTGATGGCTTCGTGAGAGAGTCCGCTAATTGATCAGCCGTATGTACATGAGAAACACGTAGTTGATGTCTGACAACTTGTTCTCGCACAAAATGAAAGTCGATGGCGATGTGTTTCATGTGTGAGTGAAATACCGGATTGGCGCATAAATAAGTGGCTCCGACATTATCACAATATATTGTAGGAGTAGAGTTGATGTTGATGCCAAGTTCCTTAAGGAGATTCATGACCCAATTGAGTTCTGTAGCAGCGGTGGCAATGACATGGTATTCAGCTTCAGTTGTAGAACGTGCAACTGTCTTTTACTTCTTGGAACTCCAACTTATTGGATTAGGTCCAAGGAAGAGAATGTACCCCGATGTGGATGTTCTGTCATCAAAATTTCCTACCCAATCAGCATCAGCAAAGGCATGGAGATGAAGGGGGGAGTATTTGCGAAAAAAGAGGCCATGATTGATAGTCCCGTGAAGATATCACAATATTCGTTTGATTGCAGACTAATGCATAGTAGATGGTCAATGTATGAATTGGGATAATTTATTGACCGTAAATGAAATATCTGGACAGGTGAGAGATAAGTACTGTAAGGAGCCGAGGACTTGACGATATTGAGTTGGGTTTGTAGCAGGGCTTCCATCTCATAGTTTGAGTGACTCGCCAGTAGATAGAGGTGTTGTAACTGCCTTTGCATCTTGCATGTTCGTTTTAGATAATAGATCTTGAATATAGTTTCGTTATGATAGGAAGAGCCCAGAAGATGTGTATGTTGCTTCCACTCTCAAAAAATAGCTCAAGGTTCATAGATCTTTAAGGGAGAATCGATCTGCTAAATACTTGAGGAATGCCTTAATTTCTATAGGATTGTTGCCTGTGACAATAATATCTTCCACATATACTAGAAGATATAATATATTGTCACTTTGGTGATGAAGAAATAAGGAGGTATCAGATTTAGAGTTGATAAAGTCAATTGATGCCAAAAACGAGCCAAGTTCGGTGTACCAAGCTCTTGGAGCCTGACGAAGTCCATAAATAGCTTTTTGTAGTTTACAAACATGCTTCGGATATTGAGGGTGGATGAAGCCAGGAGGCTGCTGCATGAAGACATCGTCAATTATGGTCTCTTGTAGAAAGGCATTGTTAACGTCGAGTTGACGTAAATGCCAACCTTTTGAGATGGCCAAACTCAGAATAAGTCGGATTGTTATGGGTTTAACAATAGGGTTGAATGTCTCTATGAAGTCAACACCAGGCTGTTGATGAAACCCTTTGGCTACTAGACGTGTTTTATATTTGGCTACGGATCCATCTAGGTTCCGCTTAATTCGAAAGACCCACTTACACCCGATGATGTTTTGTGTGAGATGAGAGGGTACAAGAGTCCATGTAGAATTATGGAGGAGTGCATCATATTCTTCACACATGGCTTTACGCCAGTATGGAGATTTTTGGGCTTAAGTAATTGTGGTAGGTTTAGTGGTCTCTAACGAGGATGTTATGATGGTATGTAGGTCAAGGATTTGTCGTGGTTTAAAGACACCACTTTTGGAGCGTGTTGTCATTGGATGTCCAGGGGTAATAGAGTGTGTTGTAGGTATGGGCGGTGGAGGGGCACAGATTAGGGTAGGCTGAGAGACTTCAGTGTCATTAGTCCCAGAAGAGGATAAAGGTAGTGATTGTGATTCCAATGGAATGCCTTCAGTCGTAGGAGAACCTTGTGAAGAAGGGAGAGGCACAATGGAGGGGGTGAGGAGCTATTGCACCGGGAGAAGGAGAGAGTGTGGATCCTGAGGAGAAGGACTGGATGATATTATGGGAGACTCGGTTGACGGGATTGATGGCATACTCTAGTGATGTATATGTGATAGAGTAGGTCGCATAGTAGGATACTCAGGGTTGTGAAACAGAAAGGTAGTTTCTATAAAAATAACATGACGGGATGTAAAGACTTTTCGAGATTGGGGTTCATAGCATCGAAAGGCATTATGGTCAAGGGAGTATCCAATGAAAATGCAAGGTTTAGATTTTGATATTAACTTATGTGAGGCATAGGGACGAAGCCATGGATAACATAAACATCCAAACACTTTGAGTTTTTGAAGGTTTGAGGATTTATGAAATAATTTTTCAAATGGTGACTTGTACTCAAGGACAGGAGTGAGCATACGATTAATGAGGTAGACGGCAGCTTGAAATGCTGCACTCCAAAAAGTTGGTAGCATAGAGGCTTGGTGTAGGAGTGTGAGACCAGTTTCAACTATATATCGATGTTTGCATTCAATAGAGCCGACGAGTTGAGAAGTGTGTGGAGGTGACTTGAGGTGTTGTATACCACAAGCAAATAGGCAAGATGTGAGGGCTTGATATTCACCGCCACCATCAGAGTAAACAGTTTTAATTTTAGACTGAAAAAAGTTCTCAACCAATCTTCAAAAATTGGTAAAGACTGTTAAAACTTCATATTTATGATGAAGAGAGTATAGCCATGTGTATTTGGTGAAATAGTCTACGAAAATAACATAAAATTTGAATTTGTCAAAGGAAGTGACTAGAGTAGGGCCCCAAACATCAGTGTAAATAACCTCAAGGGGTTTAAAGCAAGATATAGAGGATTTTCCAAAAGGAAGTCTATGACTTTTATTACTTAAACAAGCATCACAATGAGTTATGATGTTATTGGTTGTAAGCGTAGGAAGAGAATAACGGGAAAGCAATTTTTGTTGAATAAAAGTTGAGGGATGACCAAGACGACTATGCCACACATCAGTTGGAGTTGCGACCGAAGAGTAGGCAATGGGTTGGGTGATTTGTGGATTTGACCGAAGAGGGCGCGGCGTGGTGGCCCTTGTTCAGCTTCAAAGGAGGCTGATGCAACAATCCTGGAGGATGTCCGTGGAAAACGCTGCAATGATAAGAGCTCGATGGAGGAAGATGTCGCTGTTGTTGCTGCCTTTTGCCAAGGAAAAACGCCACATCTGATGGCGACGTCGGGTGCGGTCCACGAGGGTAGCAACGGAGGGGGGAGCGATTGAGATGGAGTCGCAGTCCACGAGGCAGTAGGAGAAGGAGTCAAGATTCGGTGGAGTCCGGTAGGAAGACGGGTCTATATCGAGATGTTTAGAAGTGGCCTTCACGGCGAGAGCTATGATACCATGATAGAAATAAAATAGAAAGAAGAAGATTGCATTGATTGAAACAATACACAACACTCCATATTTATACATGTTTGGAAGGGAGAATTTTCCTCAACTAAGGAGGATTTTCCTCAACAGATTTACGATATCTCATCATGTAGTTGGGGAGATCTTGGCTGTTGTTGAGGTTGTTATCGCGGGAGATCTTTAACTGTTATCAATCTCAAGTAGGAGAAGAGAGGACGCCGATGTAGGGACAGTGAAAAAGAGTTTCTTCCAGATTGACTGCGTGCAATGTGGTGCTGTTTGCAATAGTGGAGAGAGCTATAGTAGTGTGGTGCTGTTTGCAATGATCTGCAGCAGTTCTCTACCCTGAGAAAGACTGCCAGCGAACTGGGGGTAGAGAAGCTGTTTGAATTGCTTGTGTAGATCAAATAACGATGAGAAGAAGAGACTATCGCGATAGCACTCACACTGGACTCTCGATAGGGAGTGCAATGCTAGCCATTGGAGCAGTAGAGGAGGCCGTTTAGAAGCCTTAGGAGCTTTGACTGGAGTGGTGGCATCGCTGCTCGAGGACTTTGAAAGTGTCGTGGGAGCGACGGTAGATTGCGTCCGTGGGGAGCGCTGGCAGCAAAGAACACAACTTCTCAATGAGAAGATAAGTATTGCTCTAGGGTAAAAGCTCTGATACCATGATAAAATATGAAATGTAATTATAAAAATATGTTTAAGATAGTGAATTTGATAACTATTTATATATATTAGCAGAGAAAATTTTCCTCAACTACTCTAAAATTTTTTCGTGCAATTAAAAAAATCTTATCTACTATCAATAATGACCCATTAAAACATTTTGACAAATGTTAATATAGCAAAGGGAGAATAGGAAGATTTATTCATCGGTGTGTGGAGACACCCTATAGCGATTTAGTGTTTTAGGCAGCCGCCTTTTAACCCGGAAGTCGCGGAAGCATGCCTTCCACTCCTCTCCTCTCTCTTTCTCTCTCTCTCTCTCTCTCTCTCAAGTGCAAACGAAAAGGACGCTACTTCTATCAGTTATATCATGCATTGAAGCTCTTTACATGGATACTGAAGAGTTCATTCCTACAAAGCATCTTCTAATCTGTCTTCCTTCACCAACAAATTAAAAACCTACAAGTAGAGATAAAAAGAAAGAAAGTACTCTCTCTCTCTCTCTCTCTATTCACAGCCTATGAACATCTCCTCCTTCTCACTGCGACACCAGTTGTCATCGGAGGTGTCGGGTGTCGGCGCCTGATTAAGGTCAGGGTTCTTGTACCGAGTCTCTCCTTCCCGACGCGGGTCCTCCTGAGAGCCGAACAGCGCGGCAGCGTTCATCTGGAGCGCGTCGACCTTGGCGCCCACCTCGGCGGCCTTCTTCCTTATCGAAGCCGCCGACATGTCGGTCGTCGTCCCGCGGTCGTCGATGGAGATGTCATCGGGGAAGTTGAGGCGGGCGGTGCGGCCCCGGAGGTAGAAGAGGGCGGTGTCGTAAGCCTTGGCGGCGGCCACGGGGGTGCAGTAGGAGCCCAGCCATATCCTGGACCGCTTGTTGGGCTCCCTGATCTCCGCCACCCACTTCCCCCACTTCCTCATCCTTATACCTCGGAAGGGCCTCTCCTTCGGCCTCGTTGCCGCTTTATCTGGTGGCAACTGCCCCTCCATCTCCATCTCCATCCCTCTCTCTCTCTCTCAAACCTCTCTTCTTGTTGAGCTCCCTCTCTTCATTACGATCGTATATATTGGGAAATCTTAGCTGTGGTTTTCTAGGGTGTGCAATATATAGCAAGCACATCTTGCTGGGTACTGTTGGAGTTGCTTATCCGATAGCGAGCCAAGCACGGTGGCGACCAGCGAGTCTCCTACGAGGAAAACGCCGTGACTGCCTATCTTAAAGTCTAAATTAACTAATGCGGGAGAACTAATATTGATATATAGATTAAAACAAATTCTCTTTTTTAACTTTTCCCCATATTTTATCTAATATATTAAAATATTAATTTTTTTTTCTCTTTTTCCAGAATCGCTCCAATTATATTTTTTTAATAATCTTAAAAAACACTATAATATTATAAAAAATATATATTATGTTTCTGATATTTTTACATTGTGTTACAGTGGTTTCAATATGATCAGAAAAATAATATAGAGGAAAGAGAGAAAATTTTATATATATATATATATATATATATATATATATTAAAAGTTGTTAGAGAATTCTAAAAATAATAAATATTTTTCTGTAAAAGAAAAAAGATATATATATTTTTTTAGGAATTAGTCCCATAAAACAAGTGAGGTGGTCGGGTGGGGTTATTAATTAATCCGTAATTATTGGAACGGGACGTTACGGACATCGTTTGGAGCGAACGCGTCGTGTAATATAATGACAAAAGGAGGGAGGCGCTCGAAAACCGGGAAATAGGACGGCTGTGTGTCGACCGTAGTGGCCGCCACGTGACTGGGCCGACAATTGGAAAGCGGTGCGCCGAAGTATCGAGGGAAAGATTTACTAGTTTCTGTGTGCGTGTGCCGACAACGTGGCTGTTCGAGGGCACGTGACCGCCACCGACGTCGACGTCGACGGCGACGGCGACGTGCCCTCCCGGATCACGGAAGATCACGAGGGAGGCGGCCGCCACCGGCACCGACGGTGGGATGGAGGTTTCCGACTCCGATCCAACGGCCGACAGCGGAGGGCGGCGCGTCCAGAAAAAAATCGAGGTCGGCAGTGCGCGACAGCAGCGCCCGCCACGGAAACAGCGGTGCAGAGGCGGCGGAGGAAACAATTATTTTATTCGTATATTTTTTGCCTTTATTTTTCAATTTAAGAAAAGGCTTTGACCACCGTATACTACAATTATTTTTAGGAATAAGTCGTCAACGTCTGATCGGGGAGGGATGGATGGGTTAAATGAATCCCTTGTTAGCTGGTCAACATACCGAATGGTGAGGGTGAATGATCGCATGGGTTGGTTTCGACTACGTACAAAGTTGAATGGTTGGTGAGGGAAAGCGATGGCGAAGAAGAGCATGTGAAATGAATCTAAGTAAGTAGCAGTCGACGCCCGTGTTTGTTTGACCTTTGGCGACGACCAGCGAAGGAAGCCTCTTAACGAGTCAAACCCGCCTAACTCCTACTACTTTTTGACTATTTGGGAATTCCGCTGTAGAAGAAGAAGAAGAAGAAGAAGAAGAAGAAGAAGAAGAAGAAATTTGGCAAAAAAAAATCTCATCCAGAAAAAAAGAAAATACAAAAATCTCAACAATAGTTTGTTTCTCGTTCTACATGAAAAACACGATTCTCATTGCCAGGAGGTCATATCCATAACGATACGTACTATTTTGCCAGCTCAGCTCATTGGTAGCATTTATTTATATTTTAGTTTCTATTTTATAAATATTTATTATTTTTATTATTATAAAATCATGAGAAAAGGAAAAATAGTTAAAATAATTTTATGTTCATGTGTCATAGTTTGATTTTTGGTTGACAATTTTGCAACGTGAGATTTTAGTTATGTGTTCGATGTTCATGTGTCATACTCGGTTTTTTTCTTGATGAAATGCTTGGTGCACATCAAAATTTTACTCTTTAAATAGTTACATCAGCTCGGCTATTGGAACATTTCTTATCGAAATCGTCTTTCTAGAGAGATTGAATCACCTGTAAAAAAATATACTGTGTTCACTCAAATGGGGTGATCAATTTCATATGTATGGTTGTCATTGCTACTTCAAACATACATATACACTAACATTCTCATATCAATGAAATTACAATTAAATTTTAGATTCAAACCACAAACAAGGACACTTTTTGTTGAGAGCCTCAATTCTGTCTCCTAATAATAAGCAAGCGTGTTTACATTAATTACAATGGCATTCTCTTTAGATCATGTCATCTCATTCACGACGATACATTTCGGTTTAGCTATTAGCTATCGTAATAATAAAATTCAAATTATTTAAAATAAAAAATACGAAAAATAGTCTAATGCATCTCAAAGTTTGGGTGAGGGAGAGGTATAGAAGAAAGCACTTTGGGCGCTTTTAATATTTTTTTTCCAATAAAACTATGTGAGAGAAGAATTCTTTAAAGTTTATATAGGATGGTTTACATAAGTATTGAGTTTGAGTTTAGGTTTGGATTAATTTAAGAAAAAAAATATTCCTTGTATTTATTTTTTTAATATAGTAAAAAAATATCTGATTTTACTAATTTGTTATTTACTTATTGATCTACGGAATTTCTCTTTTAATTTTGAGGTCTTCTGTCCTCCAACACAAACCAGATTTATACTCTGAATGATGGAAATAAAATCAAAATTTAAAAGCTCAAGAAGTAAATCAGTTGTTTTTGTTGTCCTCATGAAGTATGGGGCCTATGTTTTGCTTAATTTTTCATTATACAGAGAGAGGACAGAGAGGATTGTACAAACATACTATACTGGTATTGATGTCATAGTTTTAGGCTTTTCACAAACTGTGCTCTTAGACTTAGTATCACCCACCACAATTTCTTATCTGAATCTTGAAATGCAACCTCTTCAGCTGCTCTTAGGTCAAAAGCCATGCCTACCTTCAGAAAGCCATGAGCTGAAGCTTTGGACCAGCATGGATGGTCATCACTCGTCACATTAATCTGAGTGATCAAAGAGAACGCAACATCTGAAATGGGTATCCCTCCTGATCACAATCCTCATGACAAAACAAGCACCATATCATTATACCTATTGATTTCTCCATGCGAACTAAAAATAAATATCATCATAATTAAAATATATGCAATTTTAATAAAATTTTTAGATGACATTTGTTGTCTGTATATACTTATTTTTTACTTGTTAGGAGATATCGATCGGCATAAAACTCGACAATGGCTTCATGTAGTTGATCCCAAAAAATTATAATGATTATATTATAAATATTTTTTTAAGTTCACATATTCTAGTTTGACATAGTAAGATACATAAAGAAAATCTTTTCCTAGACTATATAAAACTGATATCACAGATAAATTATATTGAGTTAAAGATAGAAAAAGGGTTACACTTATTGCCACCTTGTAATTTCTCATATATTTAAGAAATTTCATGAGGCATTCACCCCACACAAGAATCCATAATTTTTAAAGATGTCTCATGAACTAAATATCTATACTCTTCTTATTATTAGAACATGTGGACTATGATTTAGATTTAACATCTCAGAACAAATATGTATGTAATAAAGCCAGAGAGGCAGGCAGATATATAGAAGGGATTTCCTTCATATCTGAGTAAAGTTTAGTACTAGTGAAAGTGTACATGCAATTCTTTTGGCTTCCTTTCTAACCTTGTCTGACTACAGATAGGAAAATTTACCAGAAAAAAAGATTAATTGAGAGGAAGAAAAAGGAACATCAACAAGTAGGATGGTAATGTGTGGAAGAAGAAAAAGCCTGGCTTGATATCCCATCAGGAATGCACCTTTGCTTCCATGATGAGAGAGAGAGAGAGAGAGAGAGAGAGAGAGTAAGAGATGCCCACTCCAACAGAACCATCCTCGGATCAAACAAACCAGCTGCCACAGCAACTCTCCAAGACTCATCTTCTCATCCAAAAAAGAGATCAAGAAGATGATGATGAAAAAGAAGAGGATAACAAGTCAGATAATTTACTCTTATCCTGTGTTTGACATAGAGTAAGTGCAGAAACCGACCTGAGAAACAGAGAGGAGGAGGAGGAGGATGGTAGAAGGGACTGACATGCACATGGTGTGGCTTTGGTTCTTTGGCCGCTCCTTGTCATCTCCCACAGCTTTATTGAACTGCAATTGAGATTGTATTCACTCCCATTCAACGGAAGCAGTTCAAGAAAGCTGTGGAAGACTACAAAGAGGACCATCCTACGCATACAGATAAGAAGCTGGAGGAGCTTAGGATTGAGAGGTAGAGGGAGGGGGGAGAGAGGCTGAGTACTTATAGAGGAGTTTCCTTCATGGGGTTGGTGGAAGATTGATAACCCCAATCCCGAGAAGAATTTAGACCTCCAATTGATTTTTTTTCTTTTCCTCCATAGTTGACTTGTTTTGCAAGATCAGTAACTCGAACCCAATCAAATCGGGCTGATTCGGGTTTGGCTTCGGATGCTTTTGATTCCGATTCGTATCGAAACTAGAATCATTAGTTTCGATTTTCCAAATCCAAAAATCATAACCCAAGTTCAATTCTAATTCGATTTGGAATCAAATGAACCGTCGATCAATATGATTCTGATTGTAAGCCGATTCAATTCCGATTCGAATCAATCGAGTCATATTCAGAGCTAGTCCTACATATTCACATTCTACCATAAAAAAGATCCTCATATATTATGAATAATGAGCTAACAATAACTTAATATGCTATTGGAAGTTGTGGTGTTTGATAGAATTTTTATCAATTAAGTTGGTTGATATATTCAAATAATAAATAGAACTACTTAATATTTTCAGGTTTTAGTAAATTGAATATTATATTTTTTTAATCGATTGAATGATAGAGTAGTGACTTGTTTTATAGGCAATTTATTGTAGGAATATTATTTTTCCAACATTAGGTTAAACATTTACAAACTTGTCAAAAAAAAGAAAAAAGAAGAAGATATTTTAGTATCAAATAAATTCATCTTTTGGTATTAATTAGTGAGAGATTTTAGGAAAAATAGTTTCAAGATGGATTCAAACAGCCATCCGTTAATTTAGTTGCTTTGTCGGGTCGGAGTGGCAGACACACCGCGCCCGACCCGAGACGGGCGCGTCCATTAAGGTCGCTGCGCTCGTCAACCATGTTGACCTCCGTCTCCCCTACTCACCTTCTTCCTCCGACCTTATTGTATAGATCTCGATGGACAACCCGGAGAGCACGCCCGACAGCGGAAGGCTTCGCTGCCTTCACAACCAACTACAGGAGAGTTCGAAGCACTCGTCCCTGCAGCAAATGCTCCTGTTCTTTCTCCTTTGTTTCTTTGCGGGGAGTGTGTGTGGGTCAGAGACTGTGCAGAGTGATGAGTGACGAGGTATTCTTTTGTTTAATGGGAGACTTCTGGCCATTTAAGCTCAGTGGAGATCTGTGCAAAAGGTGACTTGGGATCGGAATACGAGTGCTTCTCTTTCCTTGGTTTGCTTGCTGCAGTCTGGCCTTATACTTATAATTCACCTCTCTTGAACACCAAAACATGAAGCTTCCGCAAAGACTAACTTATTTCCTTGTAGTAAATTTTTCTATGCATTTTCATTCGATTTTGTTGAAGTTGATAAGTATATTGGGAATTTTATAACCAAATGTACTAAGAGAACTAGGAATCATTATATGAAAATATATCTTGTAAAGAAACAAAAATTCAAAAATTAACGTTTGGTTGTTGTATATATACTCTATATATCTTTAGGTTTTGATGGGAGAAAATAACATATAGCGATAGAACTTTTGATGTTTTTGAGTTTATTTTATGATATCTAGAAAAATTAAGAGAAAATATATAAATTTTTCGAGATTTATGGGAGAGGATATATAAGAGGAGTTGTACATAGGTGAAAATAACTGAAGTTTTATGATTGACCAGAGAGTTATCATAAATTTTAAGTTAACTTTTGAATTTGTATTTTATTTATTAATTTCAAAGTTTTTTTTTTAATGTTTTGGATTCTTTTAGTTAACGTTGGTGGTGATGGTTTATGTGGTGTGGTGGACAAAAATCAATCAGTTAGTATTGCATCTTCTTTTTCCTCAATCAATCTTATTTTTCTCATATATCAATAGGCATATCATTATGCCCAGCAAAAGTTTAAAATCTTTTGGTCAAACTTGATGTATTTAAGACGATTCATGTACTTAACCACAACAAACCAACACCTTGGTTCTTACGTATTATATATCAATCGATAGTCTAATCTTTAAATGATGTAAGAATTACTTATGTCCCTCATTTCGCTCAAAGAATTCTTTTATTTTAAAAAATAATAAGTCCTGCTAACATCTTTTGAATAAATGATGTGCTGATAAGGTTTTAGGTTATCATTAGGAAATTTGTCACCTGCTAAAATTTGAGCATGGCCTACTTTGTCACATAATTAACAATAGATATTATAAAATATACAATTAATATAAAGAGAGAGCAAAATAAATTTAATTAAAGGAGATAAAAGTTGTGTCAAAAGAAAATAATGTTTTCTTGTAAGAAACCCTTCGATAAGAGTAAGGAATGATCTTCTCATCCTTCGTCTAATATGATGGATTACTGAGGTAATATCATGCTATCAACTATTAATGCGGAAAAGATTTGGATGTGCTTATGACATCATGTTGTCGAGGAGCTGATGACTCAAAGGAGTTGATGACTCAAAGTTATACTTAGGTGGATGAGCTGGAATGAGATAAGATTATTCCTATCACTCAATAAAAGTTTTATAATTTTTTAGTCAAATCTAATGTACTTTTAGTTAACGTTGGTGGTGATGGTTTATGTGGTGTGGTCGACAAAAATTAATCAGTTAGTATTGCATCTTCTTTTTCCTCAATTAATCTTATTTTTCTCATATATCAATAGACAGATCATTATGCCCAGCAAAAGTTTAAAATTTTTTGGTTAAACTTGATGTATTTACGACGATTCATATAGTTAACCACAACAAACCAACACCTTGGTTCTTACGTATTATATATCAATCGATAGTCTAATCTTTAAATGATGTAAGAATTTCTTATGTCCCTCATTTCGCTCAAAGAATTCTTTTATTTTAAAAAATAATAAGTCCTGCTAACATCTTTTGAATGAATGATGTGCTGATAAGGTTTTAGGTTGTCTTTAGGAAATTTGTCACCGGCTAAAATTTGAGCATGGCCAACTTTGTCACATAATTAACAATAGATATTATAAAATATACAATTAATATAAAGAGAGAGCAAAATAAATTTAATTAAAGGAGATAAAAGTTGTGTCAAAAGAAAATGATGTTTTCTTGTAAGAAACCCTTCGATAAGAGTAAGGAATGATCTTCTCGTCCTTCGTCTAGTATGATGGATTACTGAGGTAATATCATGCTGTCAACTATTAATGCGGGACAGATTAGGACTTACTTATGACAAGATGTTGTCGAGGAGCTGATGACTCAGAGGAGTTGATGACTCCAAGTTATACTTAGGTGGATGAGATGGAATGAGATAAGATTATTCCTATCACTCAATAAAAGTTTTATAATTTTTTAGTCAAATCTAATGTACTTTTAGTTAACGTTGGTGGTGATGGTTTATGTGGTGTGGTGGACAAAAATCAATCAGTTAGTATTGCATCTTCTTTTTCCCCAATCAATTATTTTTCTCATATATCAATAGGCAGATTATTATGCCCAGAAAAAGTTTAAAATTTTTTGGTCAAACTTGATGTATTTAAGATGATTCATGTACTTAACCACAACAAACCAACACCTTGGTTCTTA
>LVTN01001360.1:5319-30918 GCA_001649415.1 Musa itinerans
ATTTATTTATTTATCGAGCGGTATATTAGAGTGTATTGCTCGATACTTTTGTACCATACTATACCAAGCAAAGCTCGAAACGTCGATACTCGAAACGTCGATACATTACGAAATTATGAACCTTAATTTGAACAATCTCAACTTTGCATCCACCGAGTTGCTCTGGTTTAAATTTTCAACCTAAGTTTTCAAATGTATAGTATTGGCTGTTTGTGTTTCCACATAATTGGTATCAAAAAAGTAATCTACAAATATTTTCTTTACATAATCATGTCCCACAAAGCACAGATATTAGTATTCATTTGAAATTGATTTCTTCCTTTCCTCTATTAACGCATTTCCTTCCATCTTGCAGATTTGAAGCGTTTCACAACATAGTTTGCATTAAATATCTACTGCAGAAGTAGCTGATATGGAACTTCAACTCGAGGTAACGCCTCAGGTAAAACTAGAATCGTCTGGTGTTGCAATACAGCTTCAATAAAGTTCACTTACAGAAGCAATTGGGAATAGTATATAAGCTTTTTCTGGGCAAAAAGATCCATATCAAAATGTACATGTCATCAGGGATTATGTGCAATGTGGGTTAGCAATCACTATTGTGTTTGACTTTATATGGTACTTATCTCATCTGTATGCTTCTTGTGCTGATTCTCCAGTAGTGCTATGGTGAACCAACCTATAGTGAAGATGCAAGAGAGTAGCAATTTCTTCTCCTGGCTATAAACTACAGTGAGGGTGTGGTAATGTCTTTGAACTATATCCTTTGCTTTGATGACAATGAGGGTAGTTGATGGTATCTTTTTCCTTAGAGGAAAGAAGAAATCCTCTAAGAGAAAAAGAAGCGAGAAGAAAGTCAAAGAGAAGATCAGAGAGAGAGAGACTGGGATTTTAGAATAAAAGTTTTGTTGATATTAATATTTCAATCCTATATTGGAAAGGCTTAAGAATACTCTTTGGTGTTTGTATGTCAGGTCATATCATTCTTAGTAGATCCATTTTGGAGTCCTAATTGGAAATAAAAGTTGGTCGATCAGTGTCTCTGACAAGAAGCAGTCTACATGAGGTGTGTGATGTAAGCTTTGATTTGGTTGAGTTTAGATTTAGTCAATATTCTAATTGAACAATGGCCAATTTGAATTATTATTTGTAGACTCCAAAGTGATATTACTGATAGTTGATAAAGACTTTATAAGTTGATGTTTCATATCTATCTGATCCAACTTGGATGAGTCTACCTAGCAACATGCTTCAGGTGAGCTCTTAGTTTGTTATTTGTATATTTTCTTATTAATTAATTCAAATATATATATATATATATATATATAGTTTACTTTATATTTACTTGATTTTTTTTAAAATATTTTTATTTATATGTTATTAAACCAAATAATTCTTACAACAGATCAACCAATTAAATACATACATGTGGTAAAAGTTGTAATGATATCTAAATATAGAAGTTTCTTTTTTTTTCCTGCATGAGGATAAGAAGAATCTGAGTTGCATCACACTAAATAAAAATAAAAAAAACATTAAATCTCATCATTCCATATTTACACGGCACATCACTGTGCACGCATGGGATGCCAAAATGAGCCACGGAATGTGCTAAAAAGAGTCTCAAACAAAAGCACAAGTCCATGTCCGAAGCCACATAAAATGAACAGTACCAAAACCCTAACAGCCATGGCAGCTGCATGCGTGTGCTCTCTCTCGGTCCGTAGTTACTGCTTGGAACCTATCTAAGATTCCTTGCTTGTTGCCGCAACTACCAGCGCTCATCACTCGGTGCCATCTTCTTCATGGCTGGTAGTCAAATAAGCCAACGGCTAGCCTTCATCTTCTACCCCCGTCATCACTTACCATCATCCTTTCGAGTGAGGTTACTATGTCCAGCTCTCCTGATGTGATATTCCTCGCCCATAAGAGGCAGAGATATGTGGGCAGAGGCGGCAGCAGCAGCTTTGGGGGGTACGTGGATCATGGTGCTCCGCTGTCTTGTGGCGACTTGGTCATGGTTTCACCAGCGGGACAGGCCACAAGGAGGCGAACAAAGATGGCAAGGCAAAAGCTATTCCCTCTCCCTCCACCGTCCAATGGCCACAGGTCAACACTACGTTTGGCCTTCTCGCTTGTCCTCGTACGGTTTGATTCTTTCGGGTGCTAAAAACAAATGGCATCCACACAGGCCTCCATTAAGGGAGTACTCGAAGGTTTGTCTTCTTCCCGACGACTGCGTTAAATTCAAGCTTGGCTGCTTCGGGCTCCATCTCTTTCACACGATAATTCTCTTTGGGTTAATTACCTAATGCGACTGCAACTAACATGAAGGTTTGTCTTCCTCCCGACGACTGCGTTAAATTCAAGCTTGGCTGCTTCGAGCTCGATCTCTTTCACACAATAATTCTCTTTGGAGTAATTACCTAATGCGACTGCATCTAACATGAAGGTTTAGGGATCAGATAAAAAAGATCAAACAACATGTATAATAAATGCGAGAGTATTTAGAGGTGGAAGTTAGGAAGGAGTTGGTGATAATACCAAGCTTGACTATGGTTTATGTTATTTTTACAATGGAAGTCTATTTAGACTAACAAAATTTTAACAAAAAAAAAAAAAATCATTCCAAACTTTAGATGTTTATGATATCTAACATGTATGGTGATCTATCAAACTAATTATTAAGGTTTGATAGTTCAAAATCTTAAATATTAGTCTGGTAATAATGTAACAAACTCACTTACTAAAGATTAAGAATTTAAAGAATTTTTGTCATATAATAAAAATTTAAAAGTTTAAAATGTCATCCGATATATTTTTAGACTTTAAATATTTTGAAGATGTTCGATAGATACTTTAGCTCATAAAGAATTTATGGGATAAGAAAACTTTAGTTGCTTCATTTTGAGTTGAATTATCCTTGAACTTGTGAAATATAATCCAATTGACTTGAATTAGGGTAACAAAATGCTTTATAATTAACACACACACAAACTCAAAGAACCTTCTTTTTTCATGTAAGAGATTATGTGAATGCCCAATGCAAGGGAAGCATCTCATCGATTAGTTACATTAACTTATTATTATTACCTAGAGATTTAAATAAAATAAAATAATTAAAAATCTTTATTTTACTTCACACAATTTTTATTCCACATCTTTTTAATCTGATTCATTTTCTTTTACTTGCATGTGCTATATCTCTTCTTTCCCTTTTCATTCATATTCATGTTTCATTAATGAAAAATAACAAGAGATTATTTAAAAGGTTACAATCCATCAACAATAATAATCCTATTATTTCCCTATTACATGTAAAATGGAGCGTGAACTATCCAAGTATATATATATATATATATATATATATATATATATAATACATGTAATAAAACTTTCTTCTAATTCAAAAAAATCAAGGCAGCTTATTCAATGAGATTACAGATGCTTTAATTCATCACTGCTACTCCAAATTTTCTAAAAGAAAATTAGCACAATGGCACATGTCAAATTTACTTAAGTCTTCGGATCTAAATCATGGTTAATTAATTTACTCTAATTATCTCTTTGTAGTACGATGTAACAATTTAGAATGTGATAAAAGTTTAACTTTAACTAAGTTCTACGATTAATTACACTGCTTTGAGTCAAACAAACAACAAATCGAAAGACAATCTTTAATTGATCAAAAAAGTAGGAATGGTAATATGTGTTAGAAACTTAGGAACATGGTGAAAAATCAATATATATATATATATATATTTGAAAAGAATAAATAGTGAAGATGAGATATATTATCATCAAGGATAAAGAAAAGGAAAAAAAGAAGGGATTCTTATGATGGCTTCCTCTCTTTGTTTCATGGTAGGAGATAGAAATGAGAAGGAAGGCGTAAGTTTGTGTTTCCTTCTTTCATGGTTAGAAGAGAGAAATGAGAACGGTTGAAGAAGTGGGAACAATGGCGCCATGACAAGGGCCAAACCCACTCTCTTCTCCACCTTCGTCGCCACCCCCAAACGTCCTTGTCCCGACGGCCTCATCCTCACCAGATGAAGACAGGGCGGGTGGCCATGCCGTTCGCTGCAAGACAAAGGGGAGGGGGTTTGGAGGCATCCCCACGGAGGGCCTCCATGCACGTCCCCCACACACTTCCTCCTCTCCGGAGAAGAGACAAAAGCACAAGGAGAGTGGTGTTTTGTTTTGTTGAGGCGCCCTTGGCGGCTTGCGCGGCGAAGGAATAAAGAGGCTGCGTACTTATTCGCTCGCTCCCCGACAAACCTCCGAACTCGAGTCGCAATTAGCGTGGTGGAAGGAGCGGAGAGGGTAGGCGAGCCTGCCCGACGAGGACACCGACGCGAGGCGGACAAAAGGCTTCGCTTTTGTCGGTCGCCAGATCACGTTCTGCTTTTGCTTTCGTGGAGGATGGATGGTCGACAGTCTTGGGAGGCTGGGAGCGCTGCAGTCGTTGCAAATCTCGGCAAATCTTGAACAGAGAGAGGGAGAGGGAGACGCCTTCCTAACATCTCAGGTGGCGAGCTTTTGGATCCGTTGCAGGAGGGGTTGATGGGGACGTCATGCTCCTGATGAACTAAAACCATCCTTGAGGTCTTCTGTGTTTGTTCTTTTTGGGCTCTCGCCCTTGTCGACTGCTTCTTCTCAAGGTTGTCTGCCCGTTCCGGGGCTCTCCTCTGTCTTGCTGCTACCTAGCTAGCCTTCCTCTGTTTTAGCTTGTAGCAGTTGCTTCCGGGCTGAGAGCCCCGTCTGCTGCTCCTTTGTTTGCTATCAGTGCTGTACTGTCGACGGCGGCCTCGCTGGAGAGGGAGAAGCGGGCGGCGATGGCGCCTTTGACGGCCAACGTTGCCCGAGACGAGGGGTCGTCGTCGGTGACTTCGTCCCCTCTCAAGACCTTCTCCCTGATGTCGCTCTCCCCTCCTCCCCTCCCGCCTTACGCCCCGTGGTTGCGAGAGCTGAAGTCCGACGAGCGCGGCCTCTGCCTCATCCACCTCCTCCTCAACTGCGCCAACCACGTCGCCGCCGGTAGCCTCGACCGCGCCAACGCCTTCCTCGAGCAGATCGCTCTGCTCGCTGCCCCCGACGGCGACGCCATGCAGCGCATCGCCTCTCACTTCACCGAGGCCCTCGCCCGCCGCGCCCTCCGCCTGTGGCCGGGCCTGTACCACGCCCTCGACCCCACCCGCACCGTCCTCCTCCCCCTCGCGGAGGCCGCGGCCGCCCGCCGCCACTTCCTCGACCTCTGCCCCTTCCTCCGCCTGGCTTTCGTCGTCACCAACCAGGCGATCATGGAGGCGATGGAGGGCGAGCGGGTGGTCCACATCGTCGACCTCAATGCGTCCGACGCCACCCAGTGGATCTCTCTGCTCCAAGGCCTCCGGGCGCGGCCGGAGGACCCGCCGCACCTGAAGATCACCGGCGTGCACGAGCACAGGGAGCTGCTCAACCACACGGCGGTGCGCCTCTCTGAGGAGGCCGAGCGGCTCGACATCCCATTTCAATTCAACGCCGTGGTGAGCAGGTTGGACAACCTCGACGTCGAGAGCCTCCGGGTCAAGACCGGGGAGGCATTGGCCATCAGCTCGGTCCTCCAACTGCATTCCTTGCTCGCAAGCAACGACAGCGCCAGCGACCCGCGGAAGGCCCAAAGAGTCTTGCCGATCAGCCAGCTAAACTTAGGCGAATTCCTGGACAAGGATCACGCCGCCAACGGACACAGCTCGAGCGTGGAGTCGGCATTGTCGTCGCCCTTCGCGTCGGCATCATCACCGGCGAGGATGGACAGCTTCCTGGCGTCGCTGTGGGGTCTGTCGCCCAAGCTCATGGTGGTGACGGAGCAGGAGGCCAACCACAATGCGCCGGCGCTGAACGAGCGGTTCGTGGAGGCGCTCTTCTACTACGCCGCCATGTTCGACTGCCTGGACTCCACAGTGCCGAGGCAGTCCATCGAGCGGCTGACGGTGGAGAAGATGCTGCTGGGGGAGGAGATCAAGAACATCATAGCGTGCGAGGGATGGGAGAGGAAGGAGCGGCACGAGAAGCTACAGAAGTGGGCGCAGCGGATGGACTCGGCGGGGTTCGGCATGGTGCCACTGAGCTACTACGGGCTGCCGGCCAGGAGGCTGCTGCACAGCTTTGGCTGCGACGGCTACAAGGTGAAGGACGAGAACGGGTGCTTCATGGTGTGCTGGCAAGATCGATCGCTCTACTCCATCTCAGCATGGAGGTGCAAGCGCTACGATTGATTCGAACACTTGCTTCTTCCTCTTCCTCTTGTTCGTAGTTTGGTTTCCATTTCACGTGAACTGTGTTCCGTTCTTGTTCATGTACATAAATCATTTTTTGCCCTTCTCAAAGCACAAATCTTGGGAAAATTGAATGATCAGATGCTTTCTCTCTTTGCTATCATATGATTTTGGTCCTATTAATCTTAGTCTCATGATGCAAAAGGTCGATCCAAAAAAATAACATTTAGAGATCAACAATCAATTGACATACCGATAATAATTCTTGTTTCACAATATTGTTTCTTTCTCTTTGGAACTGTGCGCACACCGACACTTTCTCATATACATATATCCGTGATGCAGTGAGTTGGATAAGGTTGATTTAGAGGTCACGATGGGGAGAGATCTGAAACCATAGTCCATAGATTTTGTCGGGGATTAATTATATATTACTCTCTTGTAATTAACTATATATTTAGTATATTTATTTTTATATTTTTGAAAACTATATTAAGATTTTTATATTTATAAAGATAAAATATTTTATTTTATTTCTTTTCACGTTAAACTGAAGTGAAACAGAATTAGCACGTGCTTACAAATAAATCCTATAATATTTTCCTTAGTAGAATTGACAGTAAAAACGAAATTAAATATTTTACTTTCATAAATATAATGATCCTAATATAATTTTTAAAAATATTAAAAAAATCAAGATATTAAAAATAAATAATTACATAAGGTTATATATAATTAACCCTCTGTTCAGAACTCAACTCACCTTGGAAACTTCATGAGAACCCAGCTTTTATTTACACTGCATTTTAATCCACATGAATATTATTAACTGCAGTAGTTATCTAACTCTCCTGCAAGTTGTACCAATGATTAAAATGTCTGCTTATCATGACTGAAACATCATCACGTTGATTCATGGTAGGCAGACAAAAGACATACTGCCACAGACACTGTTCTCTTCTTTCATGTTTTCTTAAGGTGTGTGTGGCTTAGTTCAGTCTTCCTTTTATATACTACAATCCCTTCTCAAGCTTCTGCTGTTTTGAACACAACCAAATGTACACTGCTGAGGGGACAGACACTTATCATCTACTGTGTGGAATTAATGGACTTACTGCAATCAAGTTTTTTTTATCCTATTTTACTTTGACTTTCACTTCAAAAAAATCTCAATAGTTTTAGTTGTTTTTCTACAGTAGAATATTTGTGTTGGAATTTATACTATAGAAAAATAATTAGCTTCTTTCTCTACAAAAGTTTTTAATTTTGTTGAACTCAAGAAATTCTCCATAAACTTGATCTTATGTTATAATAAAAACAGGAGGAGGTTCCTAAATCATCATTAGGAGAGTCTAAATTGCTTGATCTTATTTACCTTGTCTAATAAGTCTTTAATTTTGTTGGACTCAAGAAATGTCTCTATAAACCTGATCACAAGTAATAATAAAGATAGGAGAAGATTCCTAAATCTTATTTAACTTATTTAACAAGTCTTTAACTTTGTTGTACTCAAGAAATTCTCCATAAACTTAATCATAAGTTATAATAAAAAGAGGAGGAGGAGGAGGTTCCTAAATCATCAGTAGGAGAGTCTAAATTGCTTGATCTTATTTATTTGTCTAACAAGTTTTTAACTTTGTTGAACTCGAGAAATATCTCTATAAACTTGATAATAAGTTAATTATAAAAAGAGGAAGAGATTACTAAATCATCATTAGAAGAGTAAATTGTTTGATCTTATTTACCTTATCTAACAAGTCTTTAACTTTGTTGAACTCGAGAAATATCTCATAAACTTGATCATAAGTTACAGTAAAGAGACTAAGAGGTTGCTAAATCATTGACAGTCTAAATTGCTTGATCTTATTTACCTTGTCTAATAAGTTTTTAACTTTGTTGAACTTAAGAAATGTCTCCATAAACTTCATCATAAGTAATAATAAAGAGATGAGAAGATTCATAAATCATCATTAGGAGAGTCTAAATTGTTTGATCTTATTTACCTTGTCTAGCAAACCTTTAATTTTGTTGAACTCAAGAAATATCTCCAAAAACTTGATCATAAATTATAATAAAGAGATGAGGAGGTTCCTAAATCATCATTAGGGTGGAAATCAACATACTATAAGTCTAAATCATCATTGATGTATAAGTTGTGTTTCAGGACTAGATTTTAATTTATTCTATACAAAATCTTTTGTCAACTTATTTTTCATGCTGCAAATAGATTTAAACACGCATTCAAAAGAATTCCTAGAGAATAAAATTTGATGCAACTCAGAATGGAAGACTAACTTGGATAAAGAGAAGTCTTTCCCGAATACATGCAAATAATATAAATATTCTAAAATAATTTACTGCAATGTTCTTCCTTCCAACCCAATTGTGAATGCATCAAGTCATATTGTAGGATCAAATAGCAGTCAGACTCATCAATTTTACTGGCATTTTAGCTGCAAGTGAGTTTGACACAAGTATAATTGTGCCTGCCATCCACCAATTGCCACCAAAAAGCATATGAATATAACTTCAAAAGTTAATTATATGAACTATTAAAAATTTTGCAAAAAGAAATTACATACTTTCTATCTTTTTAGCTCAATTTGGGCTTATCGGATCAAAAGAATAATAAATTCTTATAAATTTGGATTTAATTCTATGGAATATCAATAAAAATGAAAATTTGAATCATTTCGAGGATTTCTTCAATAGTTTCATTGGGTCTAACCCTATTGCAAGTGTTTCACATAGTATCTTTTTATTTTTAATTAAAAAATTAATCTGATTTATTTCGTACTCTTCGTTCGATGCGAAAACATATTAGATTCTATAGGACCAACAAACCTATGGGAACTTAAGGAATGATATAAGAAAATATAAAGAAAAAAATCAAAATAAAATAAAAAATATAATTAATATACGTAGAAGATAGAAGAGCCCCGATTCCAAATGAACAAATTTAAACTCGAAAAAAATCTTTCTTATTCTTAAAAAGTAAGGGGCAATTGAGAGTATGATATAATGCTAATTATATCATGAGGATAGTGACCACCAATAGCCTATTAGTCCAAAGGTGATGAAAATGTTTGGATGGACACAATAGGATCCATTGCTTTCATATCACACAAACAAGCAAAAAGATTTAGGGTGGCTACTAAGAACAAATGAAAGAGATTATATAGTGCAAGAGTATAAAAGGAAAAAAAATAGAGATGATTCACTTCAAGGAGTATATCTGTTCAACAAAAATGTGATGGAGATCACTACAGAAGTAGGTTGAACTTTCTCCTATAGCATTAATATGTTGTAATAACTTCAACAAGGTTTAGCCTTCTCAAATGATCTAGCTGGTTGTGTCTGGACATTGAACAAATGGAGAACAAATGCGCATAGAATTCATCTTTGACCTCTTTCTACTTGCATCACTCACAGGGGCAAAAGTACCAGTGACAGAATCTATGTGCATAAGTGAATCAGCAACATACATATATCAAGCACACAAAATATAATCTTTCACAACCACTCTCATAAATAGCTGGAGTAGCTTATGCATTCAATCTTCTACACGAGTAGTTCTTCATGCAATACAACTTTCCTATGAACAACAAACCATAGCAGTCATGATGGTAGTGATCTATGTTAAGGCACTCTTATCTACAGTTCAGTACTACTTAATCTGCAGATACTTGCTGCAGTTTATTCTTAGAATACACTATTGCTCAAGAGAAGCTCTCTGAGCTGAAGGTTATGCAAGCATCCTTCTTTGTCATTTAGATCAGGAGGTCAGCTCCAAGCTCACCTTCGAGACAACCACCATGTTTCAGAAGGGATGAACATGATCGAGAAAGTTAAGTATTAGTAATTCTTCTTACCTCTTAACAGATTAGCTACAAGCTTGCATTGGCCTTGGACTGGAGAAGCTTTGGGTGGCATGTCTGAGGGGCTTATCACACACGGAGAGTGGAATCACTGTCTCAAAAGCTTCCACAAGCAGTGCCACTTTCTGCCGCCTTGCCGGACCCAGCTTTGTCACTGCCTGTTGGAGTGCATAGTCTATCATCCACTCCTCGGAGTTCTTTCTTTCATCCATCATCTGGTGCCGGAGATCCACCTTCTCTGCTTCTGGGTCAGGTTCCTCCGGCAGAAAGTTGGGTGGCCGTGGATTGAACCCTCTCGTCTCCTCCATCTCCTCGTCTGTTCTCTTCCTTGTGGTATTCGTTCTAGCATTCGGATCACCATCATCATCATCGATAGACCTGTTGAATTCAGTATTACTGATGGTGCTTGGAGTAAGCTCAGCGTCATCGGTGCTGCGGTCATTGCTCTCAGCTTCTTCTGGTTCTGATTGGATTTGATGGTCTTCTTCGATATCATCATCTTGACCGGCACAAGGACTATGGACTTGCAGCAGCGAATTTGTCTTGTCTTCTTTGATATCAATCGAAACTGCTTTATCTGAATTAATGGCACTGTCCTCTGATCCACCGTTGCCATTCTCCTGCAGTGATTCAGGTTCCGGTATTCTCGAGCATTCTTCATGGCACGCCTCTGCCTCGGACTGATCATTGTGAACCTCGTTCTCGAATAGCATTCCTAGTATCGGACCCAGTTCATCATCGGAGAAAGAACTCTTGTCATCAGCAAATGGATCCACATCTTCCTCCAATTCGATCTCGGAGGACTCGGAAACCTCTGCGTGATCCTGGCTGTCTTTGCCCGTTCCAGCGCTTGTCCAACATTCCTCTGTAGTCGAGCTTGGGAATTCCTCTTTGCCAGCTCCATCTTCCCGATCACAACTCACGTACTCGAGAAAGTTCATCGTGACCTCCAAATCATCAACCGAAAGGTCACTGCTCTGGTCGACATCGCCTTCCAAGATTACATCCTCGAGATTTCTCTTACCATCTTCCTCGTGCTTGAAACATTCCATGTCACCCTGTTTCACATAGATCTCGACGAAGTAATCACTGCCTATTTCTTCGATCAGGGAAGAAAGCTTGACGGCTGCTTGTCCTGTATCCATTTGCTTCGAGTCCTTCCTCGAGCCCTGTCTTCTGAACGGAGAAACCCCTTTCTGCTTCATGCACTTCTGGGCTTTGAGCATCTTCCGCCGCGACGCCAAGAAGCACTTGAGAGGAGGCAGATCGGCATGCCAGTGGCCATTCAGAGAGCAGTACTTGTAAGGGCAGACCTTCGCGACAGAGGTGCCCTCGGCTTCGGTGCCTCCAGGGCGAAGCTCCAAAGCCTTCGGAAACTTCAAATCCTTGAGAGTCGACGAGCAGGTCGCCCTGTTCACCTTCGGCCGGGGACATGGATGAACTGCGAAGTTCCTCTTCGACAAAAGCCTCAGTAGCTTCGAACTAAGCTTCCTTCTCAAGGGTCTTGAAGGTTTCGGCCCGGCTTGAGAAGACGGACAAACACTTGCCTGGCTCAACCGATTCGAACTCTTCTTGCTTCTTTTCCTATCAGTAGCGGCGGTGGGATCACGAGTCACCTGCCGCTGCTCCTTCCTGGCGTCCGAACTGGTTGTGGGCTTCATATAATTCGGCATGACCCGCGGTGTCTCCTTGTTCATCCTCATCTTGGTCTCTTCTCCTTCCTTGGCACTCGATCCTTGTTGCTGAAGGGAGGAGAGGTGCCCGATCTTTCTCTGAACCATGGCCGGAGCATGAAACGAAGAGCGGAAGAGGCGGGTGGCTGTCTTCCTTCCTATGATCTGATTGGAATGGGAAAGGCTGCAAGGAAGTTCGTTCTTGTGTTGGGGAAGGAAGATGGACGGCAAAGCTTGGAGGAGCTCCAAGAAGAAGAGATTCTGCCTTCTACGGTTTCGATGCCTAGTTTAGGAGTGGGTATAGCCCCTTGTTTTATTTTTCCCTTGTGGAGGTGTGATTGACGTAGCCATCTGTGAATGGAGTTGATGTGGGAAGATGATAGTCTATCTCCGCTTTGGTGGTGGGGATGGGATTCTTGTATTTGCTAGTCTCTGGATGTGCTACTGAATTATCTTTTTGTCCCATGATACGGAGGATATTGGCACTTTGTGTATGTGTGATTACTCGTCACATTTCTGTATTCTTTTCTACTTCCGAAAACTCAGCATGATAATTTTTAGATATATGTATTACAATAGAAGCTAGAAAATTGAAACATGAATCAAAGCCATGTGATCATCATGTACTGTTTTTCATGGTGATGATAGAACAGGGATCAAATTTTTGCTTGTTTTAGGAGAGTTGTCAAGACCATTTAATGTGTAATATTTAGTATAGGTTTTCAGCTAAAGTTGTTACTTAATAAAATGGAATGTTTCTTGCTTATATCAAAATAATATGTACGTTTTAGGTGTACTAATCATATATCATAATATTCTTGTGACTCGAGAAATCATATATATATATATATATATATATGCATTTTTCTAAAGGAAAAAACATTCATTAAAAGAACTGGTGGCAAACTTTCTTGGGAGTGTTATTGTTATGATTCTTTAAAGGTAAGTTTCGTAATCTTTTTATTAAATGGATTTATGAATTTATCAAATACCATGAAAATAAGAAAAAAAAATTGTAAAGATTTTGATAATCAGTATTGAAGTAAGATCATTAATTAAAGCTAATATTTTGAGAGAAGATGAATTAATAGTGGATATAAATCATGAATCGAATTGTTTTGAAAGAGGAAATTTGCCGCTTTAGCATATCTCAGGATTTTGATGGTACGCTCATGTTTGTAAAGCCAAGATGGAGTCTTCCCACTATTCCTCTAATCTATGTATTTTGTTCTACTCTAATGTAATAGGTTAACATTGTAATATTATTAGAAAATAATATATTCACTTTTAGAAGAAAAAGGAAACAAGACCATCATGGTGAGCTTATAATAATGACAACAACGACAAACAACTACGCAATATTGGTTGAGAAGAATTTAGAAGGCAGCATGCAATACATTTGTGCCTTAATGGGATGAGTTTTGATGTTATGATAAATTATTTCTTAGATGGCTAGCAATTGAGTTATCAAACTAACTCTTTACTAGCAAATAATGTACTGGTAGAAGGTTCATTTACATAACGATTTCTCTTTTGCCTTAGCTATGGATGTTATGTTATAGTGTATTAAGGTAATAAAATTTTCCCTACTATATATCAATATATAGATATATAAGATATTTATAAAATAATCAAATTATAATTATTTTTTAATGTTCGAAATAGTTTACTCTTTCCATATATATTATGTACACTGCATAGTCGCTGCACATTCGACCTTTGTCATGGAATTCACATCCTTCACCATAAGCGATGGATGGACGAGCGCGTCCTGCGATTTTAAATATATAATAAATAGATCATTGGATCCGGTCGCAAGAGGAACGAACGGTCGTGATGAAGGCGCGCTACTGCAAATGAAAAGACCCGTCGTCGCCATCCAACGCAACAAGAGATAGTGGAGGCCGCCGCTCCCCTTTCTGGGTCCAGACAGGGAACATGTCTCCCCACCACATAAAGGCGATGGTCCTCGAGAGCCCCGAGTCACGGTGCCGTGTCGGCAAAGAAACTGCTGTTTCCTGGCTCCATCGAGACACGCGGGTCTCCACCGGACAAATGACAAAAGAAGAGATATAATGCGTGGGTGTTGGGACCCGGTTAGGTCTGGTCGGCAAAAAGACGGTGGCCTGCGGGGCTCCACCTCGCCGCCCCCACCGGTCTTTTTGACCTGGCACAGAGAGGGAAGAAAAGAGACGAAAGAATCGTTCTTACCTCCCCTCGTGTCTCCCATGTCTGCCGCCCCCCATTTCTTTTTCCCTGTTTGCTTCAGGAAGAAGGACACGTTATCTTTTGATCTTTCTATAAGAAATAGTATCAGCCGACACTCCGATCCTTTGAGCCGCCCGCCCCTACAGAGAAGACCACGCAATCAGTGTTCCTGGGAGGGACCCCGGAATTCTTTTCAACTGATACACCTAAATTAAAATATCTGTTGCTTAGATCTAAAATTAGTGCGACAATTTAAGTCTTTAAGTTGAGTTCAGGAAAGGGCAGATATTGTTGGGAGAAATAAACACTCAAATCTATAATTTAGAATGATTTCAAATACGAATATGCCGAAATTCATGAATAAGTAATCCTTTGCCATTACAAAGTATGTCTTGTGTTGGGGGTCACGGACATCCTTTCCCACTAATCGAGGTCAATTCTCTTAGGCTTTGCAGCGGAGAAAAGAAGGCAAACTACGTTGCCTATCAATTCTTCTGGGCTTTTTGATGTGTTTGCAAGAGGGAAAAGAAGGCAAATTGTGTTGCCTTTATAGATTTGCATGGTTTAGCTGCAAAAGCTTAAAAGAAATGATGGTGATTTATCATCTAATAGAATACGTTATAAATGTTTGTAATGATGATAAATTGTAGAACTCAAATCTCTTGGATCGCTTGGAAGGTAAAACCATAGACTTCAGGAAATAAAGTCTATCATCTAATAAGTTGGGAGTTCTCACTGCAAATTCCTTGTAGCTGTTTGGGATCACCGTAATGACTATCTATTTCACAACCATAGGTTGCAAACTTTTGCTTCATGAAATAAAGCCATTGTAATGTCTAACGATCAAAGATGTCATCATTCTACTTCCGAGATAACGATGGCAGACCTCTTCAGTGAGAAGAGTATGATTAGTCAAAACATGATAATTCTTTCGGTATCACCAATGTGATTGCAGAGACATTATATCATCAAAAATCGACAAGGACAATTAGTGAAAAAAAATGCAAGCTATTAAACCAGGAAATCTTACAATCCAATGCAAACTGAATGCTGGGCGATATATGATGTACCAAAGAAGGCACAACAAAAGGGTTTGTCCAAAATCTGGGTTCATTTAGATTGTCAATTACTATTTAACCTCTTTGACAATTCCAATGCTAGACAATGGAATAAGTTCAACTGTTGCAGTACTTGTGCGTGTGACACAAACATATTGTAATAGAGTAGAGATCAAGAAGATATAAATCTCATGTGGTCTCATCTGCAGATACTGTCATCGGGCCACTAACAAGAAAACCCAAAATTCATGTGGAGTCTTCTACAATAGTACAGTCATATTGAAGGCTTCAGCTACGAATGATAGGAATATACTAGAAATCATACTTTTCAAGAATTTGAATTTGATTCAATCACCACCTTCTACAGAAATCTTTGTTATAAAAGCATAGACTATAATAAAAGATGCAGTTGTTTCTCCTGTTAGTCTCTTCCACTTCTCCGCCCTTCTCTTGTCTTTATTATTTTAATTCTCTGGTAATATTATTCTTTTAATTTTAGTAACATTAAGATCTCCACATATCATCCAAGGTATGCTTAAAAGTTTAAATTGCTGCAAATTAAGTCCTATGTCCTCAATTTCAGCTAACCTGCATGAGTTGAAGGATTGAGATTCAATGTCCTAGCACTCTTTCATATCAAAGAATTCCATCCTGTTGTAATTCCAGACTCCCTAATAACTCAAGTCAATGTGTTTCATTCATCAATGTAGTTCTTGCTTATGCATCTTAATCTATGATTGCTCACCTTTGTTTCGATCCCTACACATGAATGACGTTGCACTTGATATCCTCGGGAAACCTCCCTACAGATGGTTGTGGAGCTAAGTTGGCCATTTGGTCTTGTTGAGCTTATCCAAGGAGAGAAGTGGCCTACTTCTATCTTTTTATTTAGTATAATGGGTTTTTCTTTTGTTATTTCTCTTGTCAATCACAAAAATATGCACTCCTTTTGACAACTATAGGCCCCATGTTGGAGGGTGCATTACCATTTGTTTTATGAATAATGGGTATTGGGTCTCTAAGTTTTTATCATCATAAATTGTCCCCTCCATATGATTGTCTATTGTTTCCATAGCATTCTACATATACATCAGAACTAGCCATGAATCCACCGCCACCACTCATCTAGCATCATGGTTAAAATGGCCACCATGGCCATCATCACCATGAAAGTGGTCTTGACAGTTTAGATCTTGGTGGTATTGTTGTTTCTCTCAACCTGTCCCTCATAACCATTTACATGTTCAACTCTTTGTTCGAGTGGAATAGAAGACCCACCAAATTTCAAACAACAGGCACTAAACTAAAAACTAGTATGCATTATTATTCTGATGGAATGATCTTAATGTGACTAATTTGTTCAATAAACTCGAGAACTATCTTCTTTTATGAACCCGATGTCCTAAGATTAGGATACTATCACAATCCTCAAGTCATTAAACTTTAGGGGACTCTCATGAGCAACCTCTAACATTATGTCTTGATTAGAGAATACCACCATAATACATGAAGTTAGATGAGCTTGGTTTTCCACTCCTAATCGATGTACTAGTCCTTTGTAAGTACTTGATCAACTTGGTTTCTCAATTGCGTTCCTCTCTTGAAGATAGCCATAAAACAGAACTCCTTCAAAGCATCCTTGAGGGTTTGGTCATGTCACATGAAAAATCTAGAAGCCAGAGATTGGAATTGGAACCACCACCTCTAGCATCGAAAAGGAACAATGGACAGAACTAATCTAGGTTGTAGAAGCTATTTGGCTTTGCCATGAGAATAGCGTTAATAAGAAAGGGGGTGGGAGGGAGAAGGGATGCAAGGGTGAATCCACTAGAGTGTTTTAAAACAAATGAAGCAACAATTGAATCCTTAACAACCATGATAGCCACATAAATAGTAGATCCACCTGGTATCACATTATAAATAATGGTGATGCCCAAGAAAAACATTTGAAGCATCAACTTCAAGGAAAGGATCGACAAGCAGGGGAGAGTTTGTGGGGCTTAAGAAAAGGTCACATAAAAGGAAATGAGATTTGGTTGAGAGGAAGGCCACAGTTTATGAAGCACATCTTGTTTGAAGGTAAGATAGGAGGGAAGTGGATGAGAGGAAAGAAGACGGTGCTTAGAGAAATAGAATGCAACTGGATGGGAAAATGAAGACTTATTCTATCTATCTTTAATTAATATTGATGTGTTAAAGAATTACAATAAAGATGACAAAAGCCCTATAAGAGTGTTAACTGTAAATGAAGGGATAGACTGATTCCAACTCTGAAGAAGGGATTGGTAGATTTTGCCTCTAAGGTCACCACTTTCAGAGGTAGTGGTGATTGGTATTCACTTTTAACATCAATTATGACTACTTGTGGTGATTGAAGGTGATCAAATGCTCTTGTAGTTTGGTGAGTGAAGGCGGTGCGATGAAGGAGGATCAAAGATGGGTGATCGGTGGAGAACAGAGGTGGGCTATGCTAGTGGGGTTTGCATTTGGAGAAAGAATGTGTGGCTATAAGAGATAGGAAGTGCAAAAGTCCTCACATTACAAAAAACTATTGAATCATGAGATTCTACAGCCCTCAACAAGGTGGAGGGATGGTAGTATGAATTCTACTATTAGCAGCAGGACTATAAACAAGCTAGAATTATGTCGGATAGAAGAGATGTGAAGAAGAATCGAATTTCATACTCTGATAATTGAGAATGAAGCTAAAGGCGAGAGAGGAGATGGATTGACAAGGCAGGTGATGAGGCAGATTTTTAACTTGGCTTTTCATTTGCACAATAAATGCTAAAATTAGTAGGTTATATCTAGCTTATTTCCATAAATAATGATGGAGTAAGTTATTTGAAGCACCATACGCTTAAGTTGACGCCTAGGATGCCATTTGCTGTTTTCATTTGTACAGATGAGCATTTTAGTTCTTGTCTCCTCTTCCCAAACCACTTGTCCCCCGGACAGCATGATCATATTTTCCACAATTTGTATCTGTGGATTCTCCATTAATGCCACACGTTTAGTAATTCACAAGGAACCAAATATAAAAATTTGTACTTATCTATCAGAAAACATTATATAAAAACATTAATATGCAAAATCTTATCAAAGGATTGTTGCTAGGGAAGTACGCGTGTGTGCCAACCTCAGTTACTGCAGCTGGACTTTTCAATATCTATGAGTGGGAGAACATGTACTACAAATATATCTTCTATACTAATCCACAAATTTGAATGCTCCTACTACTTCGATCACTCAAATAGGATTAGATATCTGGATTACCTTTTGAGTCATGAAAAACAACTAATTACCGGCTAAACACGATCAAACTGAACACCATAAATATTATGACAGAAGGAGATCGTGAGGAGTTACCCGATGCCCTCCCTGGCGATGCGCCGGATCGGGAGCGGCTCGTCGCCCTCCTTGTGCCGATCGCCGGATTCTGGGAAATTTCCAACAAAGAACGCACAAATCAAACGACTGTAGATGATCCTATTTCCTGATATATGCATTTCATCGATGAGAAAAACAGGAAACCTGGAAGAGGACGGCGGAAGAGACCAGTATAAGGGGCAGCGGCAGAGGAGGGAAGCAGAGCGCCGCTCTCCCATCATCATCTCTCTCGCTCTCTCTCTCATAGGGACGAGGGAGGGATATGAAACGATTTGTGCCCTCAACAAACACACCTTACCCGACTCGTCCTACGTCACCCACACGACAACCTTTATTGTGAATGGCTAGCGCAGTGGGCCCGCAACCGAGCCACATGGGATGTCGTTTATGCTCGTATGTTAAGTAAGCCGCTTGAGGAACGGAGTGGCGCCAAATCCCGTGTGCCGCTCGCCGCGCGCTCTCCGGTGCGTATCCAGAGTTATTCGCCTCATAATATGGAGCCCGCACGGGTCCCACAGAGTTCTAGCCAATCAACCCTGGAAACCTGGTACATGACGTCTGGGATAAACCGCGGGAACTGGATTGGTCTTCGATCACATTTATATGAATTAGCCTTTAGTCATCAAGCAACCTGAAGGCAAATGATCACTCTCTAAGGAAAATTAATTTCTATCTTTACCTTTGAATGAATCATCCCCCATGTCAGAAATCATTTCAACTGATAGATCATAACATCACACATGATGTTAAAGGAAAGTTGAAGCCAAGTGGACCAAAAGATGCACTCAACCTTCTAATGTCCACTTCGGTTTTTGTTCGGCCTCCATTTACGAGGATCACACTGTCTGAGTGCATAGTTTCTCCTGTTGATGGTGTCGTTGTCGAATGCTAGCTGTGATGAGGAAAAGAAGCAGTAAAAATGCTCGTCTGCATCTGTTCCTGGGAGAAGGAACATATTAAGGTGATCATATGGAACAATGTTCTACTTTTCTCCAATCACAGAAGCGAGAATAGAGGAAGAAGAAGAAGAAGAATATATCCATGCATGCATGTGTTCCTATCAGAAGATTTCTTGCTGAGCAACCCGACCACTACAATTGCTTTGGATCTCATTAAAGGAATAGAATGCTTTGATTCCATCCATCAATAGTGTCTTCCACAAATCGTCGGTTTGATGAATAAATTCAATGTTGATTTCCCTCTCTTGTGGTCAAATTTCTTTCTTAGCATTCTCTTCCACCATCAATAATGTCGATCGATTTTTTTCGCTAAATTTGTGGATGTTTAATAAGATGAGTTTAAGAAGTACTCATGCATTGCCACTATATATTAATTAAATTGTATCTCCAAGATCTGAATATGTAATTCCTAATTTGTCATGAATTTGATGTAACAAATGTTGCCTATATATTGTTTGACTTTTATGTTTGTTGCTGATCTAACCACAGACATATTCTTGTTTATGGTTTTCCATTCCTCTTGCTTTTTTCTTTGACATAAGGTAGATTCTATTGAAGACATCATTTGAGAGCAAGAAATTGATGGATCTTTTGAACATTTTACATATATTAGACAGAAAAAACAAGAATTACTAGTACCATGAAATTCCTGATAGTGCATGAAACTTTCCTGCCTTGAAAATTTGGCTCTCAACTTTGTAGAGTTGGTGATAAGATAGATATACTTGTACTTCTTCCTCACTATTTCAAGATTTTATCCATTCCGCGACTAAATAAAGATGAGAACTGCAACTAAAAGTTTCCGAGATCATCCAGTAAATGTTGGAACCAAAAATTAGTAACATCATCTTTTAACACAAACCTGTTTTGATGCTTATTTCTACATGCAAGTCAATGATGATCCCTGTCATTAGCTTTTTTATTAAATGATCAAATGCACAATAGGCATACAAGTACATAGAGTAATAAGAGTCATCCAAGTGCAACAAGATATCATACTTCTCATTTTGTTTAACATAGATTTCTGTTTCTTTAGGGCTAAACAATTTCAAATTCAGTGTGCATTCTTCTAAAAATGTAGATTTTACCTGAATGAATGCAGAGGAGCTACCAAGCCAGAGATTAAAACAAGCATGATTTGTCAGAGATTTTACCCGAATGATTTCGCTTACTTGATGAATGTAGTTTTCGCTAAAACGATAGAAGAGAAAAATCTTAATGTAGTTGCTTATCACTAAACAAAATAAGAGAAAATCTTATATAAACAGCAGTATATGCTGCCTACATTCATCATTCTCCCAAATCATGCGCTTTCTTATGTCCTAAGCAATATTCAAATAGAATCCTTTTAGTGTCAATCTAATGGTATTCAGTTGCTTAATCATCTTTGACAAAAACCAGAAATTTCCTGTATAAACAACACATGTTACTAAACATGAAACATCACTTGATCTTTCTTACACAAATAGTTAGCACTTCTTGTTATCCATAGCAGTACATGAATGAAAATACAATGGGTAATTTTCCTTCCTTGTAGGAATCTAGTAGTCTTCATTTGTTTAATCATCTATTTAATATATCTGATAAATATTGTCTTCAGACATTTCAGTCAATAGTTGAATGGTCATTTACACTAGTAACATCATTTATCAGATGATTGATCATTGCCGAAACAAAAGTAATCAGGTAAGATGATTGAACCCTAGAAGAAATTTATGATTCAACCAAGTGAATAAACTCAACATCAATTATGTAAATGAATGCTGACATGAAATTTTCTTAGGAAGGACCTCTCTTAGGTGTTTTTTTTCCCATTTATGACCTCCATTGTACACCTTCTACCATCTGTTACTCATTGGCATAGTTTTGTACTGGTGGTGCATAACATATAGAAAAAAAGTTGATGAGGAATTTAAGAGGATAAAAACACACATATATATTACATCTAAAGCATTAAATATTTGTTTGCACTGACAAATTTAGTAAGCTAAAAGGCATTCAAAGACAGATCATGTTAAAGAAAGTAAAGGGACAAATATTAAGGATGTAAATTTCACATATTACATTAACTATAGGCCTAGCCCTATAGTATTAAGAATGTATATTGTAGGATCAATATTATGAAGAAATAGGACTATCCTTCATATGTAATTTAAGAAATACTAAATATGTATTCTTGGATACTTTGGCATGAAACTAGTGACCAATGACAAGATAGGAACTAAAGGTCAGAACAAAAAATGTAATTGGTCACAGAATTGGTTGCAAGTAGACATTTAGTTTAGGGGCCACACATTTCTACATGCACTTTCCATTAAACCTATGGCAGAAGAAGTCATAAAGTGTTATCATATATAGTTCACTGTTTACTTTTAGTTTTACACTACTAGCAATAACTTGAATGCTGTGTTCATACACCAGATTACTAAATCAGGAGGAACCAAAGATAAATGCTCGATGTGAATCTCCTTCTTCTTGTTCTGGCGGACAGAACCTTGCGGTGAAAAGGAGTAGGCTTATGTGAGAGGAGCTTTACCTTGGAAAAGGAAGAAAACAAACGACAAGGAGTAATGGGCAAGTTGAAACATCTAGGAAAAAGGCATGATGTAGCTAAGACCAGCACAGGAGCATACTATAAGTTCATCACACAGAATGTACAAAAAAGGCTTCTCCAAGAGACGACTGTTTTGAACCTCAAAAGATACTGAAACGGAAGATGAGGAGTACTGCCACTGTTTGAGTAAAACAATAAGGCATACTCAGTGTTGCACTCGTGCAAGCCAAGAGTTCCTTTTTTGTCTACAGCTGAGTGATCTCTTTGGCTATTCTATGGTGTGTAGAAATGTGTAGCATTCAAAGCCTTGGAACAGGAAAGAAATGCTCAAACTGTTGTGGAGGAGACATCTCATTGCCTTCACTTGGATGTTGCCCGGTGCATATATATCCAAACAAAGTTACCATAGGAAGACCAAGCACACCCAGTGAAAGTGATCTTTGAGTGGGGGAACCCACGAAGCTACAGTTTCTAACTATTGCAGCACATAACCTACCGAAATAGCATACTGCACTAAGTGCAAGAGAACAGCAACTTGCATTTAAACATATGTGTGTTGTGTGTGTGTCTATATATATATATATATATATATATATATATATATATATATATAGAGAGAGAGAGAGAGAGAGAGAGAGAGAGAGAATTGGTCAGGGGGAAGGGAAAAAAAAAAGATTGTGAAGATGATGCTTTAGAGAAGCAAACGAGAAGAAAGGTTTGGGGGAAGTCAGAAGGTGAAGGGATTGATGACCTGCGTCTTCTTCGTCGTTCAAAGCTCACTTTGATTGGTGTCGACTCCCTCTTCAGCCAATACACTAAAAGAATCAGGAAGAACCAACAATCCAAATAGGGTACTAATTGATTTCTAGATGCAACTAGACATGCGCATTAATGCTACAAAACGACATGGTCTGTGTAGAACCTGATACACCACAGTGATTGAGAGATAAGGAAATGGAATGGTCTCTCCCGCACAACCTCGATTCCTCTTTTAAATTTGACTCCCTTGACTTGCAGTAGATATTAGATTAGATAGAGAATGATGCAATTAATGTGAGACAGATAGTAGTGAGACATGAAGTTCTTTCAAGCTTACAAGGCAGCGGTCGGGAGATTGGCCAGTGCCGCCGTTGCCACCACCATCTTGGGATCTCCTGCTGCTGTTATCTTTGACTTCGTTACTCATTTAGCACCCCAAATCGTGCCGCCACAGTCTCAGATTCAGATGTAAGGCTAAGAATGGTACTGTTTGACGTATTTGCGTAGCAAGTGCTGATTCTGGGTTCATCACGGGTAGATGTCCGAGTGATGATGGCTACCACCGCCGCCACTGTAAGCCTGCTCACGGGACATTACGAGTGCCGCCGACTGGACTAGCTCGAGGCAAAGCCTAAGCTTGTTCGGCTCGATGTGCGATAAGCCCGGGACAGCACCTTTGAACAGGAACTCAGAAGTGAGGCTTCGGAGAATGTCCAGCGGAGTTACCCCGTCGACGGTGCGGACGTTGGGATCGGCATGGTGGTCGAGGAGGACGGCCACCATGTCAGGGCACACCATCTCGGCGGCTATGTGGAGCGGCGTCTTTCCAGTGGTTCCGGAACGGCAATTGACGTCGGCAGCGCCGAGTTCGAGGAGCGCCTTCACGACCTCCCGGCTACAGTTCTCGACGGCGTAGTGGAGGGCGAGCGCATCGTCGAGGTTCAGCCCCTCCCCCATGACCATCAGCTTGACGAGCTCGACGTCGGAGGAGTCGAGTGCACGGCGCATTCGGCGGATCTTGTGGTGGTCGTCGAGCTCAATGGAAGGCCCAGCGACTTCAAGAGTCTGGTGGTGAGCGAAGGAGGAGAAGCGGGCGAGGGAGGACTTGAGACGGATCTCCTCGATCTTAGCCACGACGTCTATGGGCAGGTGTTTCGCGAGCACCTCGGGAGGGAGGCCGGACTTGGCTACGAGGTGGGAGCAGGCGGTCCAGAGCTGATGCATGTCTTGCTTTCTCGACGCGATTAAGACCTTCATCACGTCTTCGATCGATGCATTCTCCACTATGCTAATCAATTGCTTCTGCACCCAAGAATAGCAAAGATGTGTACAATATTTAGGAGCTCATTTCATCAACAATAATGGAGGAAAAAGGAATCTGCTGATCATGACAATGTTGATTGTCAATAGTATACAACAGTGGGGAAAGGAGATTCAGGTTTTGTCTGCATAAAATATAGAAGGGATAGGAACAGGGAGAGAGAGAGAGGTGGTGTTTGGATTTAAGAGCAAGGAGGAGGCCCTGTAATCCAAGAAATGGATGGGATTGTGGATGTAATAGGACAAGTGAGGATGCATCATTGGGAAAGGGAAGGGAAACCCTAATGTAGGTTGGTGTATGGCTTTGCTAGGTGAAAGATGGTCCGATGCGGCTTTGGAGGAGACAGATGACACTATGCCATACTGCTGCAAAGGTGCTGTTAACACAGTAAGAGGAGGGAAGGAATTCGAGAAGAAGCGCAGCAAACAGTGGAAGGAGATGTCATCACAAAAAGAAAGAAAAGCACATCACATCACTAGTAAATGTAACAAAGATGAGAAGGGAAAAAAAAGATGAAGGAAGCAACTGGAACTCATCCTACAATAAAGATTCCACTCCATTTGAGAGGGGGTGGGGGGTGGGGGGTGGGGGGAGATGAAGGCTGAGCCCGCAATAAAGTCCCTATGAGATGTACCAACTTGGGATCGGATCGAGAGAGAGAGAGAGATCTGCGGCGGACCTGAGCGACAAGCATTAGCTGCTCGACCCCGAAGGACCGAGCAGCAGCGAGAGTGTCGAGGGCGAGGTCGACGGCGGCCGTGCAATGGGTGTGCCAGCAGCCGCGGTCGCTGCAACCGGGGCGGAGCTCGTGCTTCTGCGGCACCAGCGAGACCTGGCCGCTGTAGAGGAACTGTAGCACGATCAAGAACACCTCGTAGCTGATGGAATTCACCCCGATCACGCCGCCGGTCGCAGGGGACGCGCCACTCCGGGGGGAGCTGCCGCCAGAAAGAGACAGCGGGCTGTGCTGGGATTGGTGGTGGAGGAGGAAAGGAACGTTCTGCGAGGGAGGGTCAGCTCCGCAGAAGAGGTTGCGGAAGAAAAGGCTGCGGGCGGCGAGGACGCAGCGGTGGGCGTGGACGAGGCGTCCCTCGACGCTGAAGGTGACATCGCTGAAGGCCTGCCCGTTGATGAGGAGGTTGAGGTAATCCACGGAGAGGGACTTGAGGGACTCCTCCATGCCTTGTTACCCTCTCTCTCTCTCTCTCTCTCTCTCTCTCTCTCTCTCTCTCTCTCTCTCTCTCCTGCTGTCCTAGTTCGGTGTGTGGGCTCTGCCTCCTCAAGGTCACGCTCTCTCTTTAAGGTTCAGATGCATCAGATGAAGTCTGGAAGAGAAAATTTTGTCAGAGATGAGAAGAGAGGGAAAGAAGAGACACCAGTGATAATGGCAAGCGAAGCTTCTCCCCATGAACTCATAGTATTCCCTTGATCTCTTCATCTGAGCTCCTCCTCCTCCTCCTGCACCATGCCCTGTGTTTGTGGTGGACTGAGATTTTTCTTTCATCAATTTTCTTTTCTTTTTGTTGATTTTAGGAAGACAGA
>LVTN01001360.1:45824-80210 GCA_001649415.1 Musa itinerans
CTCAAATGCTGCAGAAAAGATTCATCTATTGCCTGTCAAAAGAGGAGGAATACATGGCTATTTATAGGGCTTCTAAACCCTAACTCCTAATAGGACTCCTACTCAAGACTCTTACTTCTAACCAACTCCTAATAGGACTCCTACTCAAGACTCTTACTTATAACTAACTCCTAATAGGACTCATATTCCTTTACAACTCCTAATTCTTCTCTAAGAAACAACCTCCTAATCCTAGTCGGCCTCTTCACCTCTTTAATAGGGGTCGGCTTAGGTAGGTTTTACATGAATGTCCTTCTCAATTAGGACTCTCCTAGCTAGAGTCCTAACAGGTTCCCATTCTAAGTTCAGAGATATCGTTAATGTGATGTGGTAAATGTTGTTTGTTCAACAATTGAAGTTGTTGAAGCCTTTTTTTTGCTCCCAAAAAAATAAAAGATACTAATTAAAAGTGAAGACAAGTACAATCATTCGTATTAAAGGTCATGTTGAGCAGATAACTCATTAGTTCAGCCCATAGTAGGCTTTAACAGTCCACGGTCTAAGGCCCACTTTAGCCTTAACTTTCTTTTCTCTTTTAATATAATCCTAAATCTAAAAAGGGGGTAAGTGGTGGCTGCGAAAAGGGATGAAAAACTACAGCAATATGATTCAAAAAATTGGAGGAAATGATAGAAAAATGAAAAGGAAGAAGATAAGGACAAGAGATTATTCTCAATCATCCAAGCAATGTTATCACCTTAGGTTAGATCAAACTTAGAGTGAACTCTTGCTGTGAGTATTTGGGGAGATTTTGGATATTATGCATAGTGACATAATCATTGTATCCCAGTTATTCTTTTATGATTGTTGCTTGGGTTTTAGGCAAAGACTTTGAGATTTGTATATTCATTATTCTTATAGTGGATTTTCTCTAATTTACGATGTGGTTTTTACCCTTCAAGTTGGAGGGGTTTTTTACGTAAATCTTGATGTCCTATTTTATTGTGATTCCATTTAATTCTGTTGTGTGTTACGGTCTACTTGTATTTATTCGTATACAAAGTTATTTTTTTATCCCATCAAGTGGTATCAGAGCAAGGTTTTGGTGGCATTTAATTTTTGTGTTCGAACATGGAGGCCAGTAGTGTTTCTCACATAATTAGCTTGAATGTAAATAATTGGATGATATGAAAACTAAAAATGGGAGATCTCTTGTATTGCAAGGATTTGTATGAACATTTGCAAGGGGATAGTGCAAAACCCACAACTATAACAGATAATGAGTGGAAAAGGTTAGACAAAAAAATAATCGGGTTTATTTGATAGTGGCTCAATGATAGTATCTTTTACCATGTTTCTACTAAAAATTCTGCATACTCTCTTTGGAAAAAATTGGAAGGTCTCTATAAAAGAAAAACAACAAGCAACAAAGCTTTCTTGATTAGAAAACTTCTAAACCTAAAATAAAATAGGGTGCTTCTATTGCTCAGCATTTGAATAAAATGCAAAGTATCACTAACCAGTTATCCTCTATGAAAATATCTCTTAATGATGAGTTACATACATTATTATTTCTCAATTCATTGCTAAAAAGTTGAGAGATACTAGTGGTTTCCCTTAGTAATTCTATGCCAAATGGTGTTTTCATCATGAGTCAAGTAACAAGTAGTTTATTGAATATGGAGTTGAGAAGAAAGAATTCAGCAACATCTCAGATTAATTCATAAGCACTTATATCAAAGAACAAAGGAATGTCAAAGTCCAAGGATAAAAGTAGCTCATGTATAGGTAGGAGCAAGTCAAGATCAAGAAAAGATATTGTTTGCTACAATTATTGTAAGAAAGGATATTACAAGAATTAATGCAAGCAACTTAGAAAAAGCAAGAAAAAAGGAAAAAGAAATGAAGTCTATAAAGTCAAAAGATAATATCATAGTTATAGTATAGGGTGGTGTTTGCTTGATTTTGTCACCTTTAGATGATATTTTTTCTTGTGTGTGTCAGAATCTCAAGTGGGTGATTAACATAGGTGCTTCTTATCATGCTATACTATGGAGAGAGTTTTTTGCTACTTACAGGTCTGAAAACTTTAGTGTTGTCAAGATGAGTAACTATTACACGTCAGACATTATTGGCGTAAGTGATATCCATATAAAGACCAACCTTAGCTGTAAGTTGGTGCTTTAGGATATGAGGGATGTGATTGACTTGAGGTTAAATTTAATTTCAGTTGAAAGACTATAATAACAGATTTCACATAAGGTAATTAATGCTCAGTAAATGCTATAGAGAAAGACTATGATAACAAGTTGGTTCTCTTGTTATAACTAGTGAAAAAAAAATGTCATACCTTATATAGGTTGTAGGCTAAAGCTTGTGGTGAGTAGTTAAATATTATAGAGAAAGACTTCAATATAGAGTTGTGGCATAGGCGATTGAGACACATGAGCAAGAAGAAACTGCAAATTCTTTCCAAGGGAGAGGTATTGTCAGACCTCTAAGGTACATGTCTGAACTCTTGTATTGATTGTTTGGCTAATAAATAACATAGTTTTTGCTAGTCATACTTTGTCTAGAAAAATACATGTCTTAGACCATGTTTATATAGATATATGTGGTCCTTTGAGGATAAAAACTCCTAGTGGATTTGTCAATATTCCTGGTTATCAATTGTGCACTTTATTTTATCACTTTTATAGATAATTAAAATGTGTAAGATCAAATAATAGTGGTGAGTACATAGGGTTGTTTAATGATTATTACAAATCACATGACATCCAACATGAGATGAGGTACACTTCAGCATAATGCAATTGTAGAGAGGATGAATCGTATAATCATGGAAAAAAAATCAAATATATGATTTCATAGGCCAAGCTACCCAAAAAGTTTTTAGATGAGACTTTGAGGACTGCAGTTGATGTGATCAATTTGTCACCTTGTACAACCCTAGATGGTGATGTTGTAGAGCATATATAGTTAGGGAAAAATATTTCCTAAAGGCATTTGAGAGTATTTGGTTGTCATGCATTTGCATATATTCCAAACAATGAGAGGTCTAAGCCGAATGGTAAGACTAAAGAATGTATTTTTCTTGGCTACTCACATGATCAATTTGGTTATAGGCTTTGGGATCTAGAAAAATAGAAGGTGCTTAGAAGCAAAGATATAGTCTTCTTTGAGGACCAAACCCTTGAGGATTTGAATGAGACACCAACCAAGACTTCTACAGAAGGATTAGTAGATTGTGACCCAGTTACTCCTCCAGTATATTAGGGTCATAGAGGAGATATGTAGGAAGATAGTGTAGAGCCTGATGTTAATCTACCTACAAGACATGTTGAGCAAGAAGTTGGGAAGCAACTTTCCGTAAAACCTCAGTTGAGAAGATTTTCTAGACAACTTCAACCTTCCAAAAGATAATCTATAGATGAGTATGTAATGCTTACTAATGTAGGTGAACCAGAGAGTTACCCAGAAGTAGTTAAAAATGAGTAGAAAAAAAAGTGGTTAGTTGTTATGCAGGAAGAGATAGATGTTCTTCATAAGAATCACACTTAATTTGGTGCAACTACTAAAGGGAATGAAATCCTTGAAGAATAAGTGAGTTTTCAGGTTGAAGACTCAAGAATATTGTTCTCAACCAAAGTACAAAGCTAGATTGGCTGTGAAAGACTTTGATCAAAATAAATGTATTAACTTTGAAGAGATTTTTTCTCCTATTGTTAAAATATCTTCTATTTGTGTTACTCTTGGTATTGCTGATAGCCTAGACTTGGAGGTTGAGCAATTGGATGTGAAGATAACTTTCCTTCATGGTGATTTGGAGGAAAAAATTTATATGGAATAATCAAAAGACTTCAAAGTCAAAGTAAAGAAAATTTTATCTGTAAGTTGAGGAAGAAATTGTATAGGTTGAAGTAAGCTCTAAGACAATGGTACAGAAAGTTTGATTCATTTATGAGTAAAAATAGATATAAAAGAATGACTTTATATCATTTTGTGTACAGTTTGGTGAGGATTTTATTATTCTCTTACTTTATGTTGATGATATGCTTATCCTTGGGAAAGATATGTCTACGATTGATAGGTTGAAGAAAGAATTGAATGAGTCCTTTGCAATGAAGGATATGAGGCTAGCAAAGCAAATACTAAGTATGTAGATTTCCCGTGATAAAAAAATAAAAATATTTGGTTGTTATATGAGAAATATATCGAGAATGTATTAGAAAGATTCAATATAGTTGGTTCTCTTTTTTCATGTCACTTAAAGTTATGCTCAAAGTAGAGTCTGTCAAGTGATAAGGAGAAGGAGAAAATATAAAAGGTTCATTATGCTTTAATAGTTGGAAGTTTAATGCACGCGATGGTATGTACGAGGCCGGACATCGCATATGCAGTGGGTGTTACTAGTAGATTTCTTACAAATCTAACTAAACAGCATTGGGTAGTAGTGAAGTTGATTTTTAGATATCTTAAAGAGAGCTCTAAGGTTTGTTTAAGCTTTGGAGATGGACCATATGTGTTGATAGGTTACACAGATACAAATATGATACGAGGAAGTCCACATCACGTTTTGTACTCACTTTTACAAGGGGAGCTATGTCATGTTAATCCATATTGCAAAGGTGTATTGTTCTCTCCATCACAGAGGTAAAATATATTGCTGCTATAGAGGTTTGCAAAGAAATATGATGGATAAAAGAATTCTTATAATATTTGGAGCTGAAATAGAAAAATTATATTGTGCATTATAATAGTCAGAGCGCCAACCATTTGTGTAAGAACTAAACTTTTCATTCTAAGTTAAAGCATATAGATGTCAAATACCACTAGATTCAAAATGTACTTGAAGAGAAGTAATTGTAATTTCAGAAAATTCATATAGATGATAATAGAGAAGACATATTGACAAAAACCGTACCGAAAAAAGACAGGAGATGTGCCGATAATTGATCGACATGGCTTCACATTGAAGAGTCATGAGATAGCATCCCTTATGGGCTAAAGGGGGAGGTTGTTGGGTAGACAACCCATTAGTTTAGCCCTTAGTGGGCTCTAACAGCCTATAGCCCACTTTAGCCTTAACTCTCTCTTTTCTTTTAACCTAATCCTAGATTAAAAATGGAGCAAGTGGTGGCTACGAAAGGGGTTGAAAAAAAATAAGAGAAGAAAAGAGTAAAAAAATAAGAGAAAAAGGAAAGGAAAAAAGATAAGGATAACACAAAGACTGTTCTTAATCATCCAAGCAGTGTTATCACCTCAAGTTAGATCAGATTTACGATGAATTCTTATTGTGATTGCTTGGGAAGATTTTTGATATTGTGCACAATGACATAATCCTTGTATCATAGTTATTCTCTTATGATTGTTGCTTGGGTTTTGGGCAAGAGATTATGAGATTTGTATATTCAATATTTTTATAGTAGATTTTCTTTGGTTTGTCCCGTGATTTTTACCCATCACATTGGAGGAGTTTTCCACGTAAATCTTAGTGTCCTATTTGATTGTGATTCCAATTAATTCCGCTACTTATTATGGCCTACTTGTATTTATTTGTATACAAAATTCTCTTTTTATCCCATCAGGTCAACCCTCCCAGAAGGAAAAAAAAAAATGTTAGCATGAGTATAACTCGTCAAACAATTCGTTCTCATATGATTTTATTCTCTATAATTTAAATAAAAAATATTTTTTATTGCAAAAGTGTCACATATATATGTGTTAGAATAATAATAAAAATATAAGAATCTGATTAAAAAAATTAGTAATTATAAAAAATAAAAAAGTTTAATAAATAATGTGGAGTCGTTTGATCACTATCTTAAAGTAATGTTTTTTATCTGATTCTTTTATATTTCAAGATTCAACCTATATTATTCCTCATAATAATAATAATAATAATAATAATAATCAATTTTAGGGTTAGACTAATATTTTTATTATTTTAGATGATAAAAAATTAATTAATAATGTAGTTGCAATATTGAAAAACAAAAAGGTTTTCTATTAAGGAGCTCATCTCTATTCTTATCCTTTCATGTTAGATAGATAGATTCGTCATCATTGGTTCGACGACTCACTCTTATCGTCGAGATCAAGAGCCCTAGATTTAAAGATGAGGAGGACAACCAACTAGGGATCCAGTAAGATCCATCATTTTTCTCATATTTAAATTCTATTATTGATACTATTAAAATATAGATTTGACATCTACGATGTTAACTATGATGAAACTAGAAATCCATAATCCATCTTAGAAAAAAAAAAAAATGGAGCCATCAGCGTCTTTATATATATTTATATATAGAGATTTTTAGACATAATCAGAGATCACAGAAGCATTTGTCATATTAAAAAAAACACAAAAAAGAAAACTCAAGATAATTGACATGTTTCTGCAATCCAACAACAAGATGCATGTAGACGTATACTATCGTTAGCGGTGAAGTTTCTGCCACTTGCTCTACTTAAGTATGTTGCAGGAGGGACGGCTTGGCAGTGATGCCACAAACTCTCCTTCCCCTCCCCTCCTCTCCCCTCCGGTGACTATAAATGTATCCACATCGGTTTGCTGCTGCCTTAGAGGGACGCTTGTGCAGTTGCTTCCTCTTTGACTTGCATGTATGTATTGGTCCTTTGACTTGAGTTCTCTGTAGATATTAACAGGTTTTTACCAGTCTTTCTAATGCTTTGAGGACTCTAAACTACTTCTTTCTCTGACTTGTCCAATTCTATTAAACAAGCATAGTTTAGACCAACCTGTGAGTTGCTTCCTTGATGCATGATCTTGAATTTAATGCAAGTGGTCTGCAATTCCATGCATAACAGTCGAACGACATTCTTTTCCACAAGCTAGCATGGTTCTCCAATAGTGCAATTTAGGGGACTCTCATTCTGTATTCAACAAGAATGTTGCCTTTCACCACTGTCTAATCTCTCTCTCTCTCCAACGTTTTCCCACATTGTTTCTCTGTTGATGTTTTGAGTTGTAACGTATGCTTAATTTGCACAGCCCGTAGGATAACAACAATCTCCTCATGCATCCGATTATTTTACTTAGGAATTCTTTATAGCACCTGAACTTAATTACTCATTGTGGGGTTCCGCAATGGGATTGGTGTGTAGAAATTGCTTGTTCGCTTTGAGTCCCTTGTCTTTTGTGGATATATATATATATGTACATACAACGATGCATATAAATAAAATAAATATGATTAATTGGTTAGTTAAGGAGAGAATGATAAATAATTAAAGAGAAAAGGTAAAATTTCTTTTATTGTTATCATATAATTAAATAATCAAATATTAATCTTTTCCATTTTGCTTGAACAATAGATTGGTTGAAAGCTAGTAAGTGGGATTGTCGACCCAAATAGGTATTTTTAAAATAATAATTTTTATTTTTAAATCATAAAAATTCAGGTAAATATTTATTTGGATATAATAAAGTGTTATAGGCTTTTCTTTAAATATGATTATTGTTCTTTATATGCTTGTATCATGATATGCTTCAATGATGTGTTAGTATGATTGTTTTAATCATGATGTTTTTTATCATGAATTAATGCATGTGAATATGTATGTGGTTATTGCAAGTGGCAAAGAAGATATAGTGCAAATGTTATATATGTATGTATGGATTTTTAAGTTAGTTCTCATTAATTTCACTATAAGAGCTTATATCTCATTATGGATTCCAAGGACGGTAAACCTTTGGACGAGACAAAGGTAATATGAGTGATACTCGGTGGTAGCTTTGTAGGGGAAATTATAGAGAAATATTTTATCAGATAATTTTTTATGATAACATGCTATCATCTCACGAGAGATGTACCCTGTATCATCCCGTGACTCGATATATGAGATATACTTAAGTCCACCAAGGATATTGTCCATCGATTAGGTTTGATTTTCTGACTTTAGTACATACCTGACTATCTACAAAAGTATATGACATATGATATGTGTATAAAAAAAATAATAATAATAATACATGAATATAAGGACCCAATGTATGTGATAAGTTCAAGTCTTTCTTTATTCTTGCACTTATTGATTTGACTGTGTATAGTCAAATGTATATACTATTATTATTATTATTATTGTTATTTTGTTTGTGATACTAAAAGTTATAATGAGTTCAAATCCTTATTTATCTACTTTACGAGGAAAGTTTATTTACTTATTGGATATTTTATTTAAATACTCACCCTACGCTCGTATCTCTATAGGTAATTCTTCATAGAACGTATGATTGATGTAGGATTGGATATGCATTTGGTACTCCACAAATATCAAGAATGATTATATGATAAATGTCTATTAAAAATAATTATTTTTAAATAAAAATATAACTCGGATATATGAAACAGTTAGGTGATACTTGTAATAAGGTTTTATCATTTTATTAAGTTAATTTTTTAAATATAGTACTTGTTTTTTTATAGTTATAATATGTATTAGTTTTTCACTTGATGATTTTGAGTTAAGACTAATTAAAAAAAAATTATCAAAATTAGGATTGCCAGATCTTGGATTTCGGGGCGTCACATCCCTTCTAGCCTATTAACGTAGTACGGATTTCAAAGGAGCGTTAGAAAATGGAAGCTAGCCATCAACACACATAGTACGGATCTCAAAGGAGAGTTAGGAAATGGAAGCACGGGAAGTCTTTGCTTCGATCACTCACTATCATCATCCACAGTGCTGGGGGACGAGAGAAGAGGCTTCCTGCAATCAAGCACCGAAACGTCACACTGGTCCCTGTCATCTGACTCAGAGAAGACGATGACGTGCGACCAACTTAAGATACCGATCCACGTACAGTAACAACGACAGAGTAGTGGTTCTTACAACCCGAAACGTGTCCTCTGCTCAGGAACACTACATACGTACGTGAAACTCTGTACGCTTGCATGCATGCATGCAGCAGCGTCCGTCTCACACTCGCACGATCTCTCCTCCGTCTCACCTCAACTTTGACCTCGGAGTTGCAGCGACTGCGTTTGTGTTGTGTGTATTAGCCTCCGAGGATGGGACGACGGTGCATTATTATGTGGTACTCTTTGGGACAGTGATGATTCATTCGATAGAAAGGTAAGGAGCTTTGTGGGGGAATTGACCCATATATCCATCGGCTGATCTAAGAATGCATTATTTGTTTTGGATATATTAGGAAGTACGCTTTGGGATAATGCTGACTCTACCAATCCTTCTAAGAAATTATCATCATCAAAAAAAGAAAAAACCAGCATATTTTAATTAATCAGAGCCTAATAAGATGATGCTGACTCTACCATTCCTTCTAAGAAATTATCATCATCAAAAAAAAAAAAACCTGCATATTTTAATTAATCAGAGCCTAATAAGATATTGGATATTGTCCCAATCAACAACGAGAAGGTTGTACCCTTAATATACAATCACAATCAGAGAGTCATAATTTAGAATAATCTTTATTCTTCGATGACTAAAAATATATTATTTCCATGTCTCCAGTCAAGTAAAAAAGTGATAATAACTAAATATTCAATAAAATAATAATCAAATAACAAGCTCCAACTTATGATCAATTTATAATTCAGTCCGTCGATCTTCATAATATCATAATTCAATCCCTAAATATTGTAGATTAATCATTGATTGTTGTAATTTAATTCTCGAATCCTGAAATATTATGGAGAGCCAGTGTTAGATCAATCGGGGTCATTAATTTTATGTAATATATAAACTATAATAAGATCTAACTTGTGTTCATTCCACATATCGGGACATATTAAATACTGCTCGGCGGTCTATTTTATTATTAACTTGATATGTTTTGTTGTTAGATTATATGTTCTGAAGCTTTTCTTCATTTCTTAATGATTAAAAAGAAAAAATTACATGGGCTTGGGATGGTCTGTGGAATGCTGCCTTTCACAACACATTTACTCAATAATTTATAGGTAATCTAACCATGCTATATGAAAAGAAGAAAGAATATATGACAAGTCCCTATCTTATCCCTTCTCACAGATGCCACCATCTTCTACTCTTTCCCTCTCCATTGTTATTTTCTCTACTGTGACAAGTTCCTATGATACGTGATAGAACTAGTGAAATAGTATAGCATCATGATATGTCCCATGTCGAAAGTCAAATGATAGATTATGGCACTACATAGGAATAGATGGATCCATCTATAATCACTTAGATCTAGATATTTTTGGGTTTATGTTTTCAATAAAGTTATTTCCTTTTTATATTATGCAATGGATCTAAAGATCTTTATAGATAAACCCTAGATATTTATTTGGAAGAAAATTTATGTCATGTATATTATAAAATGCTTCCTACCACAAATTGTCTTTTTTGATATCCCACAAAAGATTCAGTCCATTGTGCATGTACCCACACAAACACATGCACCGGATGGCTCTATAAATACAAAGGCCAACTTATGCCCTACGCCACACAGTGCAATAATCTCTCTCTCTCTCTCTCTCTCTCTCTCTCTCTCTCTCTCTCTCTCTCTCTCTACGGATAAGTGTCATTGGTTGGATTAGCCTTTGAGTGATGTGTGCATATTTTTTGGGTGGGAGATATGGGATCAGACTCTGAACCTTATGCTCACATATTTCATTCGAGATAAGCAGAAAGACATAAGGTTCAAGTCTCATCCCATGTTTCCCATGCAAAAAATAATAATAAATTATTATTAAGGAGAACAAGGAAGGTTTCATTTGGTTGCAGCAACTTATGAAAGGTTCATTAGTCCTCTCTTTTCTTCTCTTTAATAGTTATTTTATTCTTTCCAATGCCATGTGTATTATAAATTATATATATTTTTGCTTTGTCTCTTGCACATGTCTCACAAAAGATTTAAATAAAAGGACCAAATTGAGTGTAGATGGCAATTTTCATTTTTATCCATTTAATTGGAAGTCTAACATATATATATATATATATATGTATGTATATATATGTATATGTATATGTATATATATGTATATATATATATTCAAATTTTATTTTAAATATAAAGTATATTTCTGTCTTTTTTTTAGTTTGAAAAGTGTATTAATAATAAATTCCAGAATCTTAATGATTGATATGTAAAAAGTGTAACCCAACGATTCATTTCTCATTCGACTTGACACGATCCAACCAAAACAGATATGGCTTGGGAACCAAATTTAACCCAAGTTAGACCAGACTTGGTCGAGAAGTGATTTGATCGATTATGGTTCATGCTACAATTAGCTCTCTCTCTCTCTCTCTCTCTCTCTCTCTCCGTGCTATCGATAAACGCTTCTACAAAACACTTCACTCGAATCGGTAGAACTATGGCTGCAAATTCTGCACTCTACTCTGCTATCTCGAACTGTATAGTCGCCCCCATCCTCTCCTCTCTTTATCTGTGCTCCCATCCTCTCTTGGTTAGCGAAACCTCTTCCTCCCATTATTGAAGTTGTTCTTGGCCTCTTGGTGGTCAGTCAAGGTCGTTCCTATGGGAGAGACGACCATCCCGGAGGAGGAACAAGCGGTAGAGATAGTAACGAGGGATGTGGCGAAGGAGGGGCCTTTAGTCGTAGTCCCAACCTCGCCCTCCGATATGCTCACCATGTTTTTTCAAGAGATATTATAGTTATCGACCAATAAAAAAAGTAGTCCAATTATAAGAAGATTAATTAGGAGATGACCTTAACGAGAGAGACTTTTTTAATTATTTATTCTAGACTCTCTGCTTTCGTATATAAATAGAAAGAATCTCTTAAGGACTCAAGGATAAGTGATGTTATTGAGAGAGCATAGATATTTTTTCATGTCTCCTTATTCATATGATGTTATTGAGATTATAAATCTATTCTTAGTCTCTATTAGTTCATAATTCATAGCTCATAATAGTCCTTTGAATGATAGAAAAAAAAAAGGAGAAGATGACTCTAGTTTTTGTTATAGATTGGTATGACTACATCTTTCGAATTTGACGATGGTGTGCTTGTAGATCAGATAATATCGAAAAGTACGTATCATATATTTAGCCTATTGAAGTTTTCTTCATAATAGTAGTATAATAATATGTTTTATACTTAGAATTGGTACCAAGGCCAGTGTTTTGAAATCAAATATCTTAGATCTATTTATTAGCACCATTTGCTTATGAAAATATATTATTTAATTTTAATTTATGATGCTTAAATGATCCGTCTATGTTGTTGATATGCTTTTCTATCAAGTTCGTTCTATTGCCTGCTTATGAGTGATGTGAGGTTGCTCGTGTTTGATTGATGGACCATCATTGATAATTTGTTATCGACAATAATATTATTGAGGGTGATGGCCTCTCATGGTCGCTAGTTGTTACTGCAGGTAGCAGTTGTGTACATGTGCTACTATACATAATGAAAGCACCATTGGGTGCGACAGTCATAGTTGGTTAGATGCATAGTTGCTTTGTGTAATAGCCTTGTGGTGGTTGCAGCAGTGCCACTACCGCGACGACTAGCCTACCTTTGTCGCAAAAAGTTGCAGTAGTAATAAGTGTGACAACTACAGTGACACCGTTATTTGCAGTGGCTGCGGCAGTTATAGCAATGCTGTTGTGGTGGCATTTGTTGGTCGTGGTTGGTGTCAACTAGATGTCACAAGCCATGATTCCCAATGGTTGTGCAATGGACAAAATAGTCATAGTCGAGTGGAAGCATCGATGCACATACGATAGTCACGCATGGGTGCGACGGTATGATGCGACGATGGTGTGGTCGCTCGTTGGTGCATAGTTGCACATAAGTGAAACGCCACGGTGCGATGGTACGGTGCAGCAACAATATGGTCATTGGTTAGCCATGTGAGAACACACCACTGTAGGTGGTGTGCTAGCGATGGACGATGATTGGTGCATCACCGATGAGACCCAAGAGCGTAGGTGAGGTGGAACATAGCGACGACAATTACAAGAGAGATTTTAGGATTTTTTTAACTAAAAGGATACTATTACCCCTTAGAAATCGGATAATTCCAATCTATGTTCTTAAATTTATTTTTTTCAATTATGCCATTCAAAAATCAAATATTTTCATTATATATCCTATGAAAAATTATAGTTTTACCCTTCAGTAATTAAAAAAAATTAACTTATGTCCTCAATTATAAAATTAAGTAATTTAATTTATTTTAACCAAATATTTTGATCATGATTATATTTTGATTGCTTGATTGGATTTAGATTTGATTAATCAAGTTTTGATCGAATTCATGAAAAATCAAATTTTAATTTTTTAACTGAATTAATTGGACTGATGTTTAGCCAAATTCTATGCCTACCTAATTAATTAAAGTCGATTGGTCTAAGGGTTCCACACAAAATTTAAAAATATAAAATATGATATTTAATAGTTTTCTCATAGGACATATTGATAAAATTTTGCATGTAATAATTAAAAATATAATTATTATTATTTCAATATTTACATACATATTTTTAAAATTATAAAATAATATTTATTTTTCACATAAAGATATGATTTATCTTTCATCATGATTATATTTATCATGAGTTATTCTTTATACTGATTAATATTTAATAATTATTAAAACTATTATATTAATATTATTAAACTATTTTAGCATAAATTAGATTAAATTTTTTTGATAAATATTATTTATAATTTATTTCTTAATTTTATCTGATTGATAGCTATTAAAGTAACTTGGAATGGTAGGCTTATAGGATATGAATTATAATAAATATTTTATTATTTATAATATATTTTAAATTATATATTATTTTATTATATTTGTCTCAGCAGTCGTCAAAGTGGCCTAGACCAATAACTTATAAAATTATATTAAAGAATTAGTCTTAAATGATATTAAGAAAAATAATATTCATAATAACATATATAATTATGAGATTTAGATAATTCTGAAGAAGAATATGCTTATAGGATAGGATGATTCGATGTGCGAATTTGAAAGTCGAAGTAACAATGATTCGGTGGCTTATGCTATGGACAACACCTTAAAGGTTAGGTTAGTAATGATCGTACCAATATAATTTCTTTCTTATAGTGACATTCCCGTTAGCTAAGGGTATTGAGATTGATTTTGTGAGAATTTATGAGGATAACTCTACCTCCTTTCATGATTTAAGAAATCAAAAATGTCTTTCCAGTAGACCGATCCATATTAATCAATTGTCCTTCATCTTATCTGAGCTTCCTAATTCATTTTCACACTATAATAAAGAACTTATTATCACCTTGATGCCATTGATTGTGAATAGACACCACTCGATTTTGTCCTAAAGGCACAAGGTTGTCCAGGTGGTCTGTGTGGCAATTGAGCAAGGTTCGACCAAAGTGATTTCAAGGTGGTAGTTGAGTGCTCGAGGCGACTCTTGAGTCCGTCCGAGATAGGCTCTAGCCTCCTCAAGGTTTTGGGGCTGAGCTAAGGTGGGTCTTGGTCTCCTTGGGAACCCTGCATAAGAGGTGATCATCGGGGGGAGGGATTTTCCGACCCAACCCTTCGATGGTAAAGTTAGTTTTTAGAGAGTTGAAATAGTAGCGAGTTCGAGTTTGGTCATTGTTCAGGCCTCAAGAACTGGCTTTTATACTTGGGCAGCCAACGGAGGGGAACCGATGATTGATAGGGATCGGCTTATATGTTCTTCTGTGGCGTATTCATATAGGTGGCCAAGCCGTACATTCCCTTGTGGTGCATTCATGTGGATGATCCATCTGTACAACCCCTTATAGCGTGTTATCGGTGAGGATGACTGTAAGGGCATCACCTATCCATCCTAGCAGTCGGATGGCTGTCGTTTGTGCAAGCCAACCAGGGAGGGCATAGGTAGGTTCGATTGCCCTTGACGATCGACCTGTATCGCCTCCCTTGTGTTATTATCTGTTGGGGGTGACAAGTTGCTGCTCTACCATTAGTTGCAGGAGAGGGATGATTTGGGCCCTACGTTGTGTCAGTCCTTTGGTGACAGATTACGACTGATACCAACATATTTCCTTATCAGAACTAACTATATATTGGGCAGAAAACTTGCACACCTCCTTTAGATAGTCCATGTTGTAATTAAGCTTTCATAGCTTTTTTTTTTTTTTAGTGTTGTGAAGCAGATAAGTCCAGCAATATGTTCCATCAGTTTAGGGCCTTCGTTGTCCCTACTTTGGGCTATTCTTGGTAGCAGGAACTATTGACAGCAATTGCAGTCAAGGAAGTGACATTAGGAACTACTTATGAGGCTTAGTTTGACCCACAGATTAGGTGGTTAGCAGCCGATAGCTCTGACAGAACACTGGAGAAGCCAACAGAGGCACCTTTATCTATTAAGAAAGTAGCACTCTATCAATTAGCATTAATTTTGTTAGGTGCCACAAGTCTCAGAGGCACTGTATTTTTTATTTATAAATGAAGTTATGTTTGCACCATTTAGAATTAAGGACTTTGTAATTGTGCAATAGAATTTGAACAGGATTGATGAATTTAGTGTTGTAATTCGAGAGAAATTTAGTTGCAGCACCGATTGATGCATTTTGGATAGAACCATTCAGTGTCAATTATGCCAGGCTGTTTTTATGTAAGATTAATTATATTTATTATTCTTCTAATCCTTGGAGCTTATGATCCCCACATTGTATACTTGTTCTGAATTCATTAATGAATCAAATGTCTGTTGCTTGCTAGAAGACTCAATTTCCTTCTCATATCTTGTCGTTTAACATGTTTATACTGATAAAAATAATAATTATAAAGTAATTAATTACATTAATAGTATGATTAATATATTTAATGATGATTTCATTGTAATTTGATCCATATTGGATCAAATTTATATATTTAATACTTTTTAAGATGTTTAACATATTTATAGTAGTAAAATATAGCTAACTAGGATGTGATTAAGTTTATTATTATTTTAATTAATATATTTAATAATAAATTTAATGATATTAAGTCAATTCTATGTGTTTAATACTGAATATGTTGATTGACATATTTATCGTGACAAAGTAGGGTTCATTACATATAATCTCATCTTATTATTTTAAATTAGGATAATCAAAACTTACTTATTTGATTTAATTTTGATAGAAATATGACATTAAAATAATAGACATATGACGATGCTTGGGATTATGCTTGAAAGATAAATGGAAACCATCTGAGTGACTACATTAGTAAGGGTGGAAGAATCATCCGAGTGAAGATGTATTTGGTCGACAGGTGTCTGAAAATTACAAAATGTAAGAATGTTTTGATAGAGATTCGTAAGTCATTTCAAGGCAAGTTATAATGGGAAAATACATTGAAAAAAAGATAAGAATTGAAGAAAAATACTACAAGACTATGTAGGAATCAATTCATGATGGATATAAGGATTATGATGATGATATCGACTCAGATTTCAGAGCTAGTATTCATACATCACTAGAGCATTAATACATGTATGAGAATGTAATGATGCATTGACAACCTAACTCACAATAAGAGCATGGTGGTAGCAATGAGGTCTGTGGCACAAGGTTGGCTAACATGGTTGGCTAGCTAATTGCCCCTCAATTGAGCTAAATTAGTAGCATGAGATAAGGTCGAATCCATAATTTTATGAGAAGACTTGATATGAGGTCAACATTAATTATTATTGATATTGATCCGTATGCCTATCCTCCACAAATAATGAAGAAGACATGGATTAACGATGCATATACTAAAGAAAAGAAATAAGATATTGAGAAGATAATTATAAAATAATTCAACTTTCTTGTGATTCCGGCGAACATAGCTTAAGATCCATATTATTAGAGTATGGTCTCCACTATTCAAAAAGATGGCATCGAGATTCAACTTCCAATACCGAAGGAGATCCATGGCGTATATTTAGATTAGATGGTGGCAAGACTAAAGGATTGAATCAAATATTTCAATATGCAATGAGACAAATATGGGGTGACACTGATGTATGATAGTTAGATAAGACCAATAAGAATGAGTATAATTAATTTTCTTATCTATTGTAATAGATAGGTATTTTTCATAAGCTCGTTAATACTTTCGATAAGATTTAAGATACAAACTATATTGAAAACCTAATGAACATTATAGTAGAGGAGATTGGACCATAGTATATTGTTTCGATAGTCATTGACAATTGAGTCAATTACAATAAGACCAATTTACAATTGATGAAAAAAAAAATTGTTTTGAATTCAATGCATAGCTTATTATGTGGATTCAATATTAAAGGATATTGATGATCTACCATCAATCAACAAATGCGTAACTTAGATACGATCAATCATAAAGTTTATATATAATCATTATTAGGTCAACTTTTTATGCAAAAATATATAAATGGCTCAAAGGGAGTCTGCACGCCGATATCCGCCATAAAAGGCCCAAGCCATAACAAATGAGAAGCTATACGGCTCAGCTCCAGCATAATTACTCTGATATAGCTAGCCCTTTTAGGTACTTGAACATTTTCTAGTTGTTCTGGTGCATTTACCGTTATTGCCTCTGTGAACATAGTAGCTAAATAATCCCAATGTGTTACATAAGGCAGATATTGTATAATTGTTCGGTTTCCGCTATTTTTTCCATCCCTCTGTGTAAATAGCCCAATATGGGTTCACAGTCAATAACATCTTCACCATCGAGAGTAACGATCAGTCGAAGAACACCATGCATTGATGGGTGGTGAGGACCCATATTAACTATCATGAAATCTTTTTTTGTAGCCGGTACAGTCATATCTTTTCTTCCTTAATTCATTATTTCATGAATTCCTCAAAAAAGTAGGAGGTTCATCAAAATAAAAATCTAATAACTACTATACTAATTCAAACGATTTAATTAACGATTTTTTGGCTCCCGAATATCCAACTGGTCAATTAATTTCTTATAATGCGCTCTATTTTTCTTTGACAAATAAGCCAGTAGACGTTGATGTTCTTGGTCGACGGGTGTCTGAAAATTGCAAAATGTAAGAATGTTCTGATAGAGATTCGTAAGTCATTTCAGGGCAAGTTATAATGGAAAGATACATTGAAAAAAAGATAAGAATTGAAGAAGAATACTACAAGGCTATGCAAGAATCGACTCAGATTTCAGAGCTGGTATTCATACATCACTAGAGTTCACGATGGATATAAGGATTATGAGGATGATATTGACTCAAATTTCAGAGCTGGTATTCATACATCACTAGAGCATTAATACATGTATGAGAATGTAACGAGGCATCGACGACCTAACTCACAATAAGAGCATGGCGGTAGCAATGAGGTCTGTGCCACAAGGTTGGCTAGCATGAGACAGCTAATTGCCCCTCCTCAGTTGAGCTGAATTAGTAGCATGAGGTAAGGTTAAATCCATAATTTTATGAGAAGACTTGATATAAGGTCAACATCAATTATTATTGATATTGATCCGTATACCTATCCTCCACAAATAATAAAGCAGACATGGATTAACGATGTATATACTAAAGAAAAGAAATAAGATATTGAGAAGATAATTATAAAATAATTCAACTTTCTTGTGATTCCGGCGAACATAGCTTAAGATCCATATTATTAGAGTATGGTCTCCACTATTCAAAAAGATGGCATCGAGATTCAACTTCCAATACCGAAGGAGATCCATGGCGTATATTTATATTAGATGGTGGCAGGACTAAAGGATTGAATCAAATATTTCAATATGCAATGAGACAAATATGGGGTGACATTGATGTATAATAGTTAGATAAGACCAACAAGAATGAGTATAATTAATTTTCTTATGTATTGTAATACATAGGTATTTTTCATAAGCTCGTTAATACTTTCGATAAGATTCAAGATATAAACTATATTGAAAACCTAATGAACATTATAGTAGAGGAGATTGGATCATAATATATTGTTTCGATAGTCATTGACAGTTGAGTCAATTACAATAAGATTGATTTACAATTGATGAAAAAAAAAATTATTTTGAACTCAATGCATAGCTTATTATATGGATTCAATATTAAAGGATATCAATGAACTACCATCAATCAACAAATTCGTAACTTAGATACGATCAATCACAAAGTTTATATATAATTATTATTAGGTCAACTCTTTATGCAAAAATATATAAATGATGAGGTACGCTTAACCTAGAGTTACTCAGTTTATTACAAATTTTATTATTTTAAAGTCAAATATAATAAAAGAGACAAGGTCTCATGACAATGGTCAAGTCATAGGAATAGTCTGATTTTGGATATTTGAGATCGAGTGATGAAAGTAAGGTGGAAAAGGCTATTCTTTCTTTTAAATTTTTGAATATTGTGAATGAAATTATAATAGGAGTGGAACCCTATTACATTATTCTCCATAAGGTCGATTTGGACAAGTGATCTTAACTGCATTAGACATATGTTCATTATAACAAGAGAGAGGGTCAAGAAAGCATTCATAGATTATTTTAAGCTGAACAATTCTTATAGATCATTGATTGTAAGCTTGAAGTTCATATGAATCAAGACATTCATAATACAAATAAATTCATATTTAATATAATTTAATTTTTAATTTTTAATATTTAAAAATTCTTACTAACGAAATTATTTATCTTGTAGAGTATTGTCTAAATCTGGTTATTCAATTTTGGTATATTCTTGAAACGTGATCAAATTTATTATCGACACTAAGAAATATTATATATTGACTCTTGCCAAATACCATTGATACTATTATAGAGGGTGATTATTCCAAAAAATAATTGGTTCATTCTCTAATGTTGTAACTATATTAGTGCTGTTATAATATGGATATTGATGAGAAAAAGTTACACTCATATTGATTATAAACTATATTTGATATTAATTATTTGTTACATTAATAAAGTTCCATTTATATTTTTTTGTAATCAAGTGATAGCTAAACTTGAAGAAGAGATACCAAATTTAAAGAAGATTGTCATCCGTGTACTTTTACAAATGATGACATTTAATGGTTGTAAATATAATTGATCAATATTTGTATTGATTCACATAAAGATCCACAATAGGCTATCATATAGACAGGTTAAAAAAATTGGTATACGTCTACTACAATATGCAGCTAAGATTGTAGTGTGCCAAGCTAAAAAAAGGGCCAAAAGAACTATATATTGATCCCATCGACCTCCACTATTACAATAAAGATTCACAACCTATATTAAAGTGGGTCGAAATAACGAAGAACCAAGAGGATCCTCTACTTGATGAAGTGAGAGATCCTCCACGTCCTTCGCATTTTATCACCGAGGTAATAAAAAGAGAGGAAGCATATCCTCAGTAGGAGGAAGATCTCCCTCGATCAAAATATGGTGAAAGGAGTCATACAATATTGAGTCAAATTGTTTAAGGAACTAGAGATACTCAACCATCATAATCATTCACCCAATGTGTAAAGAGTGAAGGGAAAGCCAGTAGCATCAACTATACTGTTGGAAAGATTCAAGTCAGGCAACAAGACACCTTAATTATATTCAGTAATTCACTTGATCCAAGGACAATTATATATATATATATATATATATGGATTTTGATTATTCATAAGGTGCAACTGAACAACCCATTTACATGACATGACAAGCTTAATCAAGCCTCCTTAGAAGCCACCCATTTTATGACAGAAAATTTCACTGACTGACGAGTTATCTTCTCTCACCGAACACTTTGCTCGGTATCTAAGCAGTTACTCGATTTTAGCTTCATCAATGGCAGAAAAGATGAAACCATAACACAAGACCTCTCCTTGATTGTCAACAGATGCTGTTAAGGTTGGCCAAGAAGCGATGGCCTGTAGAAAGCTTGACTCTGAGCCAGCTCGATCCTTTCACGAGGATCGTTCATGGTTTCATCTTGTAGCGCTTGAAGAATGGCTTGTGAAGGACACTCCCTGAACATCACATCGAATTCTTTTAACAAAAGAGGTTTTAAATGAAGTAGGAATACTTGTATTCAGATTCAACGATGGAATGAATGAGAACCGATGAAGACATACATACACCCATCTTTCATCAACACCATGAGACTATTAACGCTATTAGTTTAAACAAAGAACAGACTAGACACTGAAATGAGGTGACAAATGTGATGACGATATATTTTAAACAAAGAACAGACTAGAGGCTGAAAGATGAAGATATATCTCATTTTTATGGTAAGGTAGGTAAACCTCCAGTAAACCAAGAAAGTAGAACAACCGTAATGTCAAGGAAAGAAAGCCGACCTTCTAATCAATATTCTGTAAAGCGTTTTGAGGATGGGACACAGCTCAGCTGGAGCAACGGGTGTGTTATCCTCGGGATGCAACACGCTTAAGCTGGGCTGACTAAGTAGCTCATAGAATGCACCAATTGCAGAAACACCCTACAAGAAGAAGGAACTAATTAAATATCACTTGACTAAGAGGTTCAATGAAATAAGAATGCAATGCCATGCAAGATCATGAATGAAAACATGTAAAAATTGGATCATCAAAACCTAGACAATTTGAATTGTTGTATGAAAAGTAGAAGCTGCAAAGCTATCAATCATCACATACCTGAATCATTCCTTTCCCTTTGATGCTGTCACCCATGTCAGGACTCAGTTCTCCCTTGGCAAGCATTTGCCCATACCATGCATTACGACCCTTTAATAGGGTCACATAAGTATCCGCTAACAATGGACCAGCCAGTTTTTCTGGTTGTTCAGTCAACAAGTGAGTAATAAATATCATTTCAGATGTGCAATGGGCAAAGTACACTGATTTGCTTGTTGCACTCTCATTTGTCAGAGCTGCTACCATTCCTGAATAAATAAACTATAAAATGAGTATGACAAGCAGTACATTTTCAACAGATTCAACTTAACAAGAAATAATTAACAAATCATGCCAAAAATTAATTTGACATAATCCTACATAAGTTTTTTAGACAAATCAACCTTTATTTATAATCAATAGACCAAGTAAATGAAATTCTTTATTGGCAAACTGGAATGAGTGCATGTAGTAACTGCGATGGAAGATGTTTTGTTGAGATTTTCACATGAAGTATCACATATACCCCATTAACACACATATATATCTTCTAGATCTCAAGCATTATATGAGATGCAATTTCTTGTTCCTGCCACCTTTTAAAATTTCAACTTCTTTTAATTAAGCGGTAAGGAACTCATTTGAACCTCGATCTATTTTCTCACATGTATGGACTTCTATAATCATCTGCTGAAACTCGTGCATATCTTCAATAATGATTCTCTCTTTTTTCCATTTCATACTAAATTAAAGCAATTTCCGCTTGTTTTAAGTCTGCTACTAGGCAATCAACTTCTAAGCTCATCTTCAGCAATCGTTAAACATAAAGAGACTCTGTAGTTCATTTTCCTAATCTCTCCACATATTTTGACAAGTTGGCTACCAAGATGGATCATCACTCTATCTCGTCATTGTAACATTGGATTTATCACTAGCATAGAATTTCTTTTCTTACATTTCATTCTACCCCAGAATCATATATTTTCTGAAGAAAATAAAAAAAAATTGAAAAATGGTATATGCTGAACAAGGTTAACATTGATTATAAATTCATTGTGCTCATTTGCTCCAAAGTTAAATAACCTAAAACCAAATATTCGACTGATTACCACAAAAGATTGAGAACACTACCTCTTAAAAGAGCAACGGCTACAAAATAGCCTCTTTAAAGGACTTACCAACACTTCTCTAAGAACAATGGTTGAGAAATAGCCTCTGTACTTTGAAGAATGAGACATTTATGTCATTGTGCTAAGTACATTACCTGTTTAAAGAAAGGCTGCTGCCAAATTCGTAGAAGCCATTTTTTACAAACATCTTTATCAATTATCAGTACAATACAAAAAAAAAAAATTAAACAGAAGAAATTACGGTAATTATATATGCAGAAATTCTGTTATGTAAATAAGTGACTAAATTAAAGATTCTTAATTGCAGTACTCATATGAAATCATATTCAAATGAATGGGTCATTAGTTGATGCAAAAGGCCTTAAAAATATTTCTTGCAGACAGTACCACCTATTAAAGCCTTAACTTAGAAAATAGAAAAAAGCCTCAGCTCCTCCAGTGTGGCGTAGCTTGGTCATTGAGAAGAATGGTTGGTATATCATTTAGCAAGAACAGGGAATGCTGAAAGGAAACTTACTGTTTAGTTGCCAAAGCTTTTCTAATTATTTAAAGCAATGAGTTTCTAAATACACAAATGTTGTGTTAGTGTCCATAGAAACTGATCCAAAATATGTAACATACAATCAATATTTCTATTGCCAAAATATGTAACATACAAAATGTTTGTAACCGTATAAAATGATACGGAAGGGTATAAGGGTGGAGAAGACAATGAAGTAGTAAGAAAGATGTTTTCAGCCAGCACCAGTTATATCAGAAATTGGTCATCAATCTTTTCCTATTTCTATTAGGACTTAAGTTGACTAAATGACTTCACCATGAACAGTGCATGCAATTCACTCTCCAGGATTTGGAGTAGTTCTTGTTCGTTCCACTAGTAGGTTAAATGCCCTTGAACATAGTGGCATCTCTTCTATGGTTTTGCAATAAAGATACACAGTCTTTCTCTGTGATTATCTCAAAAGGTGTCTAGTGAGGTGATGAGAGAATGGTTTTCATGGGAATTTTAGCTAGTTACTAACGCTAAAGGGTTTCTCAATTAGAATTTAAGGTTTAAGATGTGTGAACCATAAGGTGAGAAAATTGTGATCCTTATTCCCAATAGTGGAGAACTCTCACTCTCCAGAGAGTATAGACTAGAAACTATCATCTCCATGGTCAGAATCATCATTACCTATCTGTTCTTTTCAAGTGAGCAAGAACATAAAGTCTCGAAACATTAATTATAGTCTAGCATGATTTTAATGCAAGCTCAACTCATGACACATCTCATAGACTGATATAAGCTACTTGTTTTATCTAAAAGCTGACATCACCAAAATTGCTCATAGATACCAAGGCTACATGCAGTAAAGAACATTGGGGGATTGCTTTTCTGTTCATGCAGTCTAACCCAAGCAATAGCGTTTTAGAACATCATACACCAACTAGTGCACACAACTAAAACGATGATCATTGCTAGCTACCTGCATCCATAGCTATGAAATAATTGAAGAAAACCTTTTAAGTTCCGTTATAGAAATTCTTATGAATAATACCAAAAATATCCTGCTAATTAAACAACTTGATAATCAGGTTATGAACCACAAAATTCTTGGTGAGTCACATGTTCAATGAATCTTCTGCTAATCCAACCAGTTAATGCACTCAGCAAACAATCATGAATTGCTGAATATGGTTTTCATTTTTGGGGAAAAAATGAAGTATTGGCAAGAAAATAAAATTTACCAGCACCAATAGCATAAACATTCTTCAAACCACCCATCACTTCATGAGTAACTAGGTCACTGTTGTCCCATACAATGAAAAATGGCTGTCGCAAGAATTTGGCGAGAGGTTTGCTCCACTTCTCTGATCCACAGATTCGAGCATTAGCATATTCCTTGTTGTAAATCTCTGAAGCAATGTTTGGACCCCCAAGATAAAGAATGTTCTCAATTGGAACTCCAGCTGCCAATTCATGTTCATTACAGAAGAACTATGAGAAGAGAATAACATTCATAACTACAGTCTATATCATGCCTAGAGTTGCAGAAAATAAAATATTACCAATGACCACAGGAAAAACCATAAAAAATAATTTACATATGAATTAGACTTTGGCTTAAAGATAAGGAGTGTTAAAATGTTGGCTACAGCAGCAACAATAAGTGCATTGGCCACCCAGAAAGATAAGTGCATTAGCTCTCCAAAATGATGTGTATCAGGACTATTTGCTTTGTGTAAATGTATATAGCATATTAACGCATCTATCTAATGACTGAAAAAGTAAACATTACCAAACCATAATTGTTAAAGTGGTGGTATCACATTTGGCATGTCATAGAATGATTCCATACTTTTCTATGTTTTCATGTCTATGATTCAAGTGACTTGCTTCCTTTTTTTTTTTGTTTCTCACTCCTTGCAGAGATGCAGAGATGGAAGTTGTAAATACTAAAAATAAAGAACAGATATATCATGATGGAAGCAAAAAATATATTGGTGAGCCTTAGTAACCTATGTGATTATGCATTTGCTTATATATACAAAGAGCGCAAAAGATTTACTTGCACATTTGATCATCTGAGTAGGTGTAATTATACGTGGGACGGGATCCAAAGCTGCCTCTATACCCTTTGCAAGAGAGATAATAATGGGAACAGTAATTCTCTCCTTCCAATACCTACTAATTTCCTCAAATACTTCCCTCGTCTCCGTGGAAGGCAGACCATTCACGACAATATCCGCATCCCATATTGCTTCCTGCAAATTAGTCACAACCTTCAAAGGGCAAAATGGTGTATCAATCATGTTTAAGCAGAAACCATCCCTCAATATCTCATCGGCATACAGTGTTCGATCACCAAGCCTTGCCTCCACATACTTTAAATAGGCGCATCGTCTGATCAAACGCCTTAAAACATCCTCCCTTGAATTGATAACCTCAAACAGATGCTCAGCTGTGGATCGATCAACTGATCTACCAGGCCGTCTCCATATCCTTATCTGAACCTTATCACGAAAATGACCATAAGCATCCTGCAGGAGGGCAGCAAACACACTGCCCCAGGCACCAGCCCCAACACCAACGATCTTTAGCAGGTCACCATCAGTTTTGCCGAGGAGGCGACGAAGCTCATCTAGCTTTTCTTCAGCACCATTGGAATTGTGAACGGAACCGTTCGAGTTAACAGAACCATGATTCTTTGCAACAGTGCCAACCATCTTTCTCTCGAGTAGTGAACACAGCAGAACTTCACTAGTTGAGCCAGAAATAAGATTTGCTAAGAAATAACAGGAAATAAGCGAAGAACAGGGCTTGATTGGATGATGCCGTTAATGTGATATCCCAACTCCAGACATCTTCCTTCTCCTGGAGAAAAAAATACGAGAACTTGGTCAGCCAAATTTGCAACAACAAGTTAATTTTCATGCCTCTTCTCGTTAATTGTACCTCACAGAATTAGAGAGCCGGTCTCCAACATGCCAGCCGACCAACGAACTGTAGATCTTCTCGAGCCAACCTACAAAGCTCCCAGCTTACAGGCATAAATCAACTCTAGCACGCTTCAATCGTCCTATCCAACCATATCTAGCCAAATCAAACAGCAAAAGAAGCAAAGAACTGGAGAAAGCCTTCGGAATTGCCGTCGGGACTGTTCATCAAACCCACCTCACAATGAAAAAATAAAGGCAAAAAAGTTTTGTGTCGGAGGCTCCAAAGCTACTAAAAACCATTCAGATCTCTCTCTCTCTCTCTCTCTCTCTTTTGTTCACTCCAAGTTCAATCAACCAAAGACCGCAACAAAAAGAGAGAGAGAGAGCTCCTTCAAGCACCCACGTAAAGGGGAAGCGGAAGGCGATAGGAAGCACCTACCGGTACCTGGGACTGCCAAGATCCAAACTCGAGTGGATTTCGATGCAGTGGGCGGGAGGAAGGATGGGAGTCGAAGCGAAAAATCGTGAGCCTTATGGGAGCCGGAACAACGGCTACTGATTGTTGGAGGCATTAAAGACTGGAGTAGTTGAGAGTGTGTGCTGGTTTGATTACCAACATTTGACTGCTTAGTAATTGCCTGTTTGATGTGTCAAATTGATAGAATGTGGTTAAAAAATCCCCTCCCAATAAATGTACATCCATGTGATGGAAATTGATGTTAATCCTTATCCAGCTATTAATGCTACTGTCTGTTTTAATGATTGAAACTGTGTTGTTTAGCTTGCTAGAGAAGTAGAGTCGCAGGAGAATTAATGCTGGAGGGAGGCAAAGTGGTGCAACGCACAGGTAGTAATAATAATAACAATTAACATCGGTTGGTACCGTTGAGCCAACTACGCCTACCACATTAACTGTGGAAAACCATCCAACCCACCCCTAAACACCCGCTCTTTACACAAACACTTTGATCTCTTTGACTTGGCTGACATTTAGAATGACGGGCCGAGTCAGTGAAGGCCCAGTCATAAGAACACCGCTTTCTTCCAATACATGACTGACAATGGCACCGACCATAGAAAATAAAAGAGTCGCATTTCTCGATTATGCTGAGAGTGACGTAGAACGGTCTTGCTAATAACAGCACATAGATAATAAAATAGGTTCTATCTTAAGAAAGCAGTTGCAAGCATCAAATCAAACCTAATGACAAATCTTCCAAGTGGCTAAGACTGGAAGACAGCATCGACAGAAAACATAACAGACCATAGTACCCAGGTATTATAAATAACTGGTCCCATGTTTTCACGTTAACCACTGCATCCGAGAAACCTTCATCTTCTGGGTAATTATCACATTTCAGCAGCTAATTAAGTCCCACGCTTTGTCGCCTCAATCTGTTGTGCAGCTCCTGCAAGATGAAAAGACGATACGTTGTAGAAATAAACTTAGAGCTTTAGAACCTGAAAAATCACAACTGTAGGAAATGCTGATGTTCTAACAGAATGATAATAAAACAAAAACGTAGCATACCCCTTCCATAGTTTTTGAGATGTGTGCAATTCAAGAGAGCAAGTTCGGTCACAGGTGGGGCCAGCACAGGCTCCCTCTGGACCGAATCCAGTAATTGGTTGGCTGATTGCTATTCGGAATCTTCATCATATTCCTCGTCGGAAAGCTCATCAAAGGCCCTCAAGTCAAGCTGATAACGAAGGATTCCACCAATGCCACCGAAGCCTCTGCAAAACTGAGATCCCTCCTGAGATTTGTTAGTAACAAATTCAAGAGTACATCCAAAGCGCTTGTATTCATTTGCAAACCACTCCAGCAGGGAAATTTTCTCCTGTACTTCCAGCTCCGCGGAGGTTGCGGAATCCAGAAAATTATTCTGATCTGTTTCCTGATCCTTGCGCAAATGCTTTATGACAGTCTCACCACTAGTACTATGCTTCAGGACATACCTGTTTATATCCAAATTTTCCCACACAATCAAGGTCTCAACGGCACCCATCTCAAGAGCTTTCAAGGTGTCCTCAACACCAAACACATACTTTCCTGTGTCTTGACTTATTTCCTCAAAGTACTTGCCTATCAATTTCTTTTCCTGTATGAACTTGACATTTGATAGAATCTCAGCTGATAGCTCAATGGCTTGGTTGAAACCATTCTCGCCTCCATACGACACATCAACCACATTGAGAATTTTAGCCTGTAGCCGTTGATCAAACATATCAGATTGGCTTAACTCTGTCTTAAAATCAGCAGACCCAGCCAGAATTAATCCTGCAACATTAGGCTGACTCGTGGCAGGATTGATAAAAAATTGAGTCGCAAGCTCAGCAGTTTTGCGGACATAGTTATGGCGCTTCTCCATCCTAAGGCGAGCAAATCGTAGCGCTGATTGACCTCCTCTACCATGCTTTTTGGGAAGGTCAACTGTGAACTTGTGAAGAACCTCACGTGTATTTCCACTTAAAGTGCCAAAGAGTGTACCATTGCCGTCCATAACTATGAAACCAAACTTGTCATCAGATTCCAAAAGTTCATTTAATGCCTCTGTATGAAACTTGTTATCACAGAGGTAAAGAGATGCATTGATAGGCTTGAATGGCTCAAAATCTATCGTGACTTTCTTCTCTTTTCCATCTTCAGTAACAATAGTTCCGGTGTATAAAACTAGTCCATTCGGAGGAACCTTGTTGTATAGCTTGAGTCTCTGCTGAGCGGAAGTAATCGCACCTAGAACAGACTGTCGATTGACTCTACTTTTGATATTTGATGCAGTTCCATATTCATCACCCAGCATCTTAGTGACTCGAGAAACTTGATCACGAGGCGGCATAATTAGAGAGATCATGCTAGTGCCATTACCTCTAGCTGCTTCCAGAGCCTTGATCAATTTCTTGACTTTCCAGATCTCAATGTTCTTATCCGTTTCAGCCATTTCAGCTAGCTTGTGCCCGAATAGTCTAGGAAAACCTACTGCAAATGATCTGGCAAATAAGAAGATTTGAAAAGAATTGGCACCAAAAGAATTCCTAGAACTAAGCCAGACAGCTTGAGATATTTTGATGAAAGTCATTCCATAAACAAGGATAACAGCAGTGTGCATAGATAGTACATGTTTACGATTTAAGATATGCACAAGAAACATCAAAATGTGGTCCAAAAACAGTAAATACTGATGCTACCCCAAGGTTAAAAAGACATCAACTACAACATGAAGTATTATGACAAAATGAAGCAAACTTTGTCCTTCAACATTGGAAACTAATAAAATGGACATCTTTCTCAAAGGAAAACCTAGGTACCAACCTACTCTGTTCTTTTTAGTACCATTGAAGCATAATTTAGAATAATCAGTCACATAAAGATGGGAGAAATGCCAAATTATTGACTTCAAAAGATTCTGAGGTTGGACTCCTAGGAACAAAGATTACCCGGCCATGTACCAATGATGAAGAAAAACTCCATGCATTCTTCTAGTTCTGATGTGTACAACTCACTTGACCTACTCATAATACATTCAATAGCTTAAGCAATTCCAGATTGTCAAAAATCAAGAAATCTGATTTGACATGTGATCCATGAATTTTGGGGCAGGGTAATCATGGCCAATCCCAGTTAACACTGATAAAAGCACTAGTAATTTCAACCTATCATAATCATACCATACTACACTGATTTCAATCTAGAATAATTCAGTCAAAACCATAAATGTTTCAGAGGATTCCAATCTATCTCAACCTAGCTGGAAGATGCTGGTCAATCCCAAATTAATCTGGTGAACCTGGTTGTTCCTATGTTAACACTGAGCAACTCCAATCTGATGATATATGATTATAATTTGACTGATAGGACCAATTCCAATCCGAATGTTTCAATGTCAACATAGACTTGGCCAATCTCTGAACCTCAGTTATTCCATGTAGACTAGCATTTTTCTAGGCAAGATTCTAAATGAACTCATCCTCACAGCAGTTTGAACAAGCTCAATAGACATGATAAATCATGTACAGTAAAAAATGGAGAACTTCCAATGGTAAAATTAGATAACAGAAACTCATCTAAAACGTAGTAAGTCTAAGCCTAGGTTATCCTCTAGCAAAGTAAGCCCAAATTACCCCTCCAACGAATTACATACCGTCATTACATCACTGCACAATTTTTTGAAAAAACAAATACCATCATACGAATGTATAATTTTAAATTGACTATAAATCAATATCAAATTGCCTAATCATCGAAAAGTATTCTTGTTATTATCAATAAGGACAAAGAATATCGAGTTAAGAAACACGAAAAGAATCAAATATCATACTAAACAATGGCAGCTATATACAGAACAGGGAAAAGCAATTCTCTTGAGCAGAGTCCATTATTACTAAAAAATCATGTGTTGAAATTTGCACATTTCCCAAGTAATTGTCAGATCTTTTTTCAGACAAGTGGCAGAAGAAAATACGGTTGAATAACATGGCTAGAATCAAAATTTATATGCAGCAATGAAGGACGGTTGATATAGAAGAGAAAAGGGTTAAACGAATCACACGAGAATCAACATTATATTATGGTTTAAAAAAAACAAATAAAAATTATCCACTTCCATATGACAATTCTATCAACTGTATGAGGCAGAAGACCTAGAAGATAAATAAATAACTAATGATTCTAAACAACTACCTAAAACAACGAGGCTATGGAAATGTCTCTTAATGCTTTCAGAGACTATACAGAAACCTTAGCAAAAGGTGTCATGCTGTCTTGTGAGTTTTCACAAAATTATTTCAACTTGTTTCAGTGACAAAACATCAAATCAAGCTTCTAGTGACTTCACATCTTAAGCGACGCATGTGGTCTAAAGATTTTAAGAATAGTTTAGATGTCAAGGATCAAGGTCAAAGATGCACCTAAAACTTCAAATATAAGTACATTAACTTGGAAAACTTGGTGCCAGTAATGTGGCTTCATCGCGACCTAACCAAAGTTTGAGTCCTGGTAACAGCCTTCTTCTATTACAATTTGCAATGCAAGGCTGTGTATACTAAACCTTGTCATTCCACATTGGCAGAAGTCTCATGCAATAGACTGCCTAAATTAACTGCAATTGACAAGAAAGGATCCACTAATTCCTTATCCTATTTTATATCATTTCTAGCAACCTGACACATCCATCTCTATGACACTAGCTTCTTCCACATACTAACTACTAATTGCACAATGTTTCAACACATAAATCATTGTTGGCCTTACCACTGTATCATAAGATTTTATTTTAATTGAATATCCACACAACATCATAAAATGTTTGATGTCCTCCTCTACTTTGACCATCCTATATCAACGAAATAAAAAATGTCTTTACATTGAATGTGAATCCAAGATGTTTAGAAGTTCCAGTTCTAGGAAACGCTTCTTCATTTGTCGTTATTATAATCGAAATTCTTCTCTTGGAATCGTTAAAGTCACTTCATGTAGTTTTGTTTTAGTTCCATATTATCTAAAACACCTAGTTTCTAGCATTTGTCAACAATGGTCAAGTTCCAATTAAAATGCAACTAAATTCTCATCAATAAGAACAACATCATTATCAAATAACATGCACCATTGAAGTTCATCTTGAATACAGAAACTTTATCCATGATCAAATTGAAGAGAAAAACACCCATCAAAATCCTTGATGTACATACATAGTTATAGAGAACATGACTACACCCATAGTCATAAATACTAATCGCAACTCTATTGTGTCTCCTATCACATTAATCAAACAATTAAATAGCGCTGTCTTATGAAAAGCCTATTGAAAAGCTCTATTCTAGGAATCTGTAAGATCAATAAGAATAATACACATGTCCTTCTTCTTGCTATTATTTTTATATTAATTGTCTTGATAAAATAATTTATGTGGTTGATCTTCTAAGCATAGAACCAAATGTATTTTTTTAGATACTCATTTAGCATCTTAGTCTTAGTTCAATCACTATTGCCTAAAGTTTCATATTGTGGGTTATCAACTTATTCTCCATAATCTAAGCAACACTAAATTTATCCTAAATTATTATATACTAGGATACCAATATGCTTCTCCTTTAACAACCTGTCTTGCTTTGTTCATCATCAAGTGAACCTGGTGTCAAGTCTTTTAAAAAGATTAATCAATTAACAAGGACAGGTTCCAGTTCATCCCAACATGTGCCAGGATACCTAACCCTTATCCCTATCACGTCTCTGGCTTGCCACCCTTAACTTGTCACGTCGCATTATCTTGTCAAGGCTAGACAAAAGCAGAGATTAAAGAATCAGCCAATGACCAAGGACACAAGTAGATAGCTCTTTTTCCTTTGGAAACTCATCGTTGTTCATTTTCATTTTAGATCTAGAAGAACATCCAATTTATCATACCATGCTGATGGTACATACTGTCAGCTGCCAGCAACTAAAACCTCACCTGCAGCATCTCAACAGCATAATTCTAAATGCTAGTGCATATATATATGACATTCATAGTCAAACCACCATCTTTTCTGTTCTATTATGCTGATGCTAACAGTTTGCCATGGAACAAGTATTTCTAACCTAACAGAAAGTTGTGGCATCAACACCTTATTATTAATATAAAACATAAATAGTATGACCCATCATAAAAAAAACAGATCCATGGAATTCCTGGCCAAAAATCACAATATAGAAATATACAAAAATTTTACAATTTTTAGTATCAGTTTAATAAATTTCAAAACAAGAGGGAAAAAAAAAGCTAAAAACTAAATCTACAGATCAACGATGAAATTACCACCTTTTGGAAGAAAATAATGAAAATTGTTAAAATTACCACCAGTTTTACATGGCACTACATTGGATCCAAGGAGACCTCAGGGATAGATGTCTTATTTAGTAAATAAAGCAAATTCCGCACACAAACAACCATAATCCCACAGCACAACAATCAAATATGATAAACGGGTATTCATCTTATGATCTAGATACCAAGAAGAAAAATCAAAATTTAAAAGATTCCATCACAAATAAGAAAAAAGAAATTGAGAAAACCCATATTTTTAACCCAAAACGAGACATCTGGATTCTTCTCCCATATGCAAAGGCGGAGAGTTACAGTAGCACAGACCACAGCAACAGCTCGTGGATCCGAAGTAAGCCCATACGGGATCAAACGAAAATGGATCGATTTCAGATCGGAAAAAAGGAACAATACAAACACTAAATCATCGACTTCGGTAAAGAAGAGAAAAAGCAAAAGAAAAACCATGGAAGAAGCAAAGAGGGGGAGATGGACCTCGACGGCGGCGTGCGGGAATACGAGATCGCCCCAACAGACCGAAGCCGAAGGTTTCTTCCTCTTGAGGCGTCTGGTATTGGACTGCTGGAAGCAAGCTTGCAAAGATATAGACGCTGTTTTGACATGAGCCGGTGGCCCCTCTCTCAGCCGTTTAAGATCTCAAGATCAGACGGTTATCAAAGCGTCGAATCTTTTTTCCCCATAAAACGAAACGTAATTCCCCGCTACGTGGGATGACGATCGCTTTTTCGACCACATGATTCCTGCGCGTACACCGTGCGCGTACGCCACGCGCGTGTGCAGCATATTCAGGGAAGTGAAACCGGAAACGGAACACAGTCGACACGACTAGCCCGCGGGGGGTCCGCATACCCGCGTGCGCACCGAAGTGATCCTCGTGATATTGCATTCACATGGACAGCATCGCAAGTGGGTAAGCGCGGGACGAACACACAGGAAAAGCATTGCTATAAAAGTGGGTCCCACTTAAATGTCTTCGTACCGTGATCCTACGAACTACTAGACAAACTTAGAACCCTTACCATAACGCGATCGGGAATCGATCCGACGGCTCCGAATCGAATCAGAACCGGGTTTTAACGATTCGATTCTAGACCGATTGAAAAAAAAGAAAAAAATAAAATACAAATATGTTTTATCACCCCTTTGTTATTTCATTTTCCAAGAAAAAATTGTATATACCATATTTGAACCTTGTAATTGTATGGCGAAACATGGGATGATCAAATGAGTTGGAAAAGAAGGGGTCCAGAATAAAAAATAAATCTACTAACAAACAAGAAATCTTAAAAGAAAATTATATTGGTATACATTCCGCTAATTATTATAGAGAATAAACTATCTATATTAGGGTGAATATTAAGTCTAGAAAATAGATTCTCCCTCAAACATCAGACCAAATACAAACACATTTCCTATTAAGAATTTATCCACCCATCCTGGAGATTTATGGAAGAAAGACCTACAATTTTGGGGTTTATATGGTAAAGAAGG
>LVTN01001361.1:0-58238 GCA_001649415.1 Musa itinerans
TTTGGAGGTGTCTAAGCAACTCGTCAGCTCAATAGTTCGGTGGCTCAAAAATTGACCCAAGTCGCTTAGTTTAATGACTCGGAGATTAACTCGAGCTACCTTTCGGACCTCGACCCTTATGATTAAGAGAATATCTATTTATTAAAATCATGAAGGCACTAAGAGGGAGGGTGAATTAGTGCTTTCGAAATAGAGAAATGATTCAAAAAATTCGTTTGATGAAATTGATATCGAAAATATGTTTAACTTAGAATATAATAAGTGTAGTAAGCAATTAAATCAATAAGCAATAGCAATGAAGAGCATAAAAGGAAATGCATAGTGAATTTATAGTAGTTTGATTATCATGACCTACATCCACTCTTGATTCCTCCTTCGTCGAGGCCATCAACTTTCACTAACGATTTTCTTTTCAATGGGCGAAGATCAACTACCATTGTTATAACTCTTTTCTCCTTTTCATAAGCTTAGGAGAGAATTTTTATAACTCTCTTTTATAAATAATCCTCACACCTCCTTTAGAATGACCTTAATTTGGATAAAAATGATAAAACTCAAAATTTCTAAAATTTAGAGGGGTAAAATTATTTTTTTATCCAAAAACGTAATTCCCCTTCCCTACCTACTGCGTTACGATTACCGCCACCCGCTAGCAAATATTAGTGCGCAAAAACCTACAAAACCAAAAACTGCACATATAAGAAAGTTGTATTACCTTGGGAGATCGTATATCCCTAAATTCTTATAGATCTATGGGAGAGGATGAAGGAGGTCAACTATCCTCCTCTCTAGCAATCATCTATACGGCAAAGGTTGTAAAGACGCTCATTAAATTACTACCCAAATCTCTATATGCCCTAAATATGGGCTATTGGCTGAGGAGGAAAAGGAGAGAGGAGAATAGGAGGTGGCAGCCAAAAAGGTATAGCCCATGGCCCTTTGGTTCCCTCTTAGTTTAACAACTCGGAGATTGACCCGAGCTACCTTTCGGATCTCAACCCTTATAATTAAGATAATATCTGTCTATTATGATCATAAAGGCACTAAGAGGGGGGGATGAATTAGTGCTTTCGAAATGGAGAAATGATTCAAAAAATTTGTTCGATGAAATTGGTATCGGAAATGTATTTAACTTAGAATATAAGTAAGTATAGTAAGTAATTAAATTAGTAAGCAATAGCAATGAAGAGCATAAAAGGAAATGCACACTAAATTTATAGTGGTTCGATCATCGCAACCTACATCCACTCTCGATTCCTCCTCCACCGAGGCCATCGGCTTTCACTAACGATCTTATTTTCAATGGGTGAAGATTAACTACCCTTGTTACAACTCTTTTCTCCTTTTCACATGCTTAGGAGAGAACTTTTATAACTCTCTTTTACAAGTAATCCTCACACTACCCTTAGGACTGTAATTTGGATAAAAATGAGAGAACTCAAAATTTTTAAAATTTAAAGGGGTAAAATTATTCTTTTATCCAAAAACATAATTCCCCTTCCCTACCTACTACGTTGCGACCGTCGCCACCTACTAGCAAAGATTGGTGCGCAAAAACCTAATTCCTAGATTTTCATAAAATGATTTCATCGTCATACAAAGATTGGTGCGTAAAAACCTGCAAAACCAAAAACTGCACATATAAGAAAATTATGTTACCTAGAAAAATCGTATATCCTTGAATTCCTATAGATCTATGGGAGAGGATAAAGTAGGTCAATTGTCCTCCTCTCTAGGAATCATCTACACGGCAGTGGTTGCGAAGACGCTCATCGAATTGTTACCCAAATCTCCACATGCCCCAAATAGGGGCTATTGGCTGAGGAGCAAAAGGGGAGAGGAGAATAAAATGTGGCAGCCAAAAAGGCCTAGCTTATGGCCTTTTAGTTCCCTCTTAGTTTAACAACTCAGAGATTGACCCGAGCTGCCTTTCGAACCTCGACCCTTATGGTTAAGAGAACATCTATCTATTAGGATTATAAAGGCACTAAGAGGGGGGGGGGGGGAATTAGTGCTTTTGGAAAAACGATTCAAAAAATTTGTTCAATGAAATTGGTATCGGAAATATATTTAACTTAGAATATAAATAAGTATAGTAAGCAATTAAATCAGTAAGCAATAGCAATAAAGAGTATAAAGGAAAATACATACCGAATTTATAGTGGTTTAGTCATTACGACTTATGTCCACTCTCAATTCCTCCTCTGTCGAGGCTACCGGTTTTCACTAACGATCTTCTTTTTAATGGGCGAAGATTAACTACCCTTGTTACTACTCTTTTCTCCTTTTCATAGGCTTAGGAGATAACTTTTATAACTCTCTTTTACAAGTAATCCTCATACCTCTCTTAGAATGACTATAATTTGGATAAAAAAGATAAAACTCAAAATTTCTAAAATTCAGAGGGGTAAAATTATCCTTTTATCCAAAAACCTAATTCTCTTTCCTTACTTACTGCGTTGTAGTCACCGCCACCCCACAAGCAAAGATTGGTGCATAAAAATCCAATTCCTAGATTTTCACAAAAATAATTCATCGTCATACAAAGATTGGTGCGCAAAACCCTGCAAAACTAAAAACTACGCATATAAGAAAGTTATGTTACCTAGGGAGATCATATATCCTGAATTTCTATAGATTTATGGAAGATGATAAAGGAGGTCAACTGTCCTCCTCTCTAGTAGTGATCCACACAACAAGGGCTATGAATACGCTCCTCGAATTGCTACTCAAATCTCCACACACCCCAAATAGGGGCTGCTGGCTGAGAAGGAGAAGGAGAAGAAGAATAGGAGGTGACAACTAAAAAGGCCTAGCCTATGGCCATTTGGTTCCCTCATATTTAGAGGTTCCCTATCAACTTATCCCTAATGGATCTTGTCTCTATTAGGTATTGGATCTCCATCTAACTACCCAAGTCCCTTAGATTAGTGGGTTTGTACTCAATAATCTCTCATTGGCTCTTATTAGATCTCATCCATAGGATTCAATGATTCAGGGGCTTATTGGATATCCAATAAAATATGGGCTCTAGTAGATATCTCGTATTCGAACCTCTACTCATCGCAACACCTATCATATATGTGTAACCCTCTAGGCTCAATATCGAGTTGGTCATTAGTCATACTTGTCAGAACTCCTTCTAGCTCAGTGAATTATTATTTTTATAATAATTCACTTGACTCATCGACTATATACGTACTAGGCCACTACGCCGTAATCTCCAGATAATATGAGGGAATCTAATCCTTTGGATTTATCTGTCCTCAGTTATCATGTACCTATAGTCCCTCATCCATCTAGTATCCTAGAGACCATATATCGGGTATGGAGCTGTTAGGCCCATATAGTTTCTACTCGAGTCTTGCTTTAATCGGATTCTCTTAGAGAACTTTTTTTCTCTTAATCTGAATGACCATGGTTAGAGATTTGTCTGAACGAGAATATATGGGATATTGCTCTCATGACACCGAGAGCGGATGATCATCTATCAACACTCAATAGCTCTTGTAACGTTGGTTGCCACTCCTGATGATCAGTTGTGCTAGTTTTGAAACTTTGAGGCTTGTAAGTCTAGTATCAAAAAGTAGAGTACTCATATAGGACATCCTTGATGTCTCAAATCTAAGGTCCAAATACACTACTGGGATGACGGAATTATTATATGACAATGAGGTATGACGGAATCACTGTTTGACAATAAGGTATTATCAACTATCTAATATTACGTAAGCGGATTAATCAATGAACTCATTCTCCAATGAGCACCTGCGCGATATCCCTAGTGTTCACATATGAGCAACTATAAGACCAACTATCTCCATTATATGGACCGGTGTACAACATACCAGTCTATCCGGTTATCATAATGTCCCTCTTGAGTGATCTATGATTGGGATTATTTAGGATCTATGTTTATAGGTGAATCGATCTCAATATCATGATCTCATCATGATTCGATTTACATTACATAAATCCACGGACATCACAATATATACAGTATGTAAGAAAAAATGATAAAATATTAAATAATATAATAAGCAAAAAGAGTGCATATCATATCACATATGTCATCACTCACGTTATTAGCTTATAAGGCACCTATGACTAGCACCTTGCCACATGAGTTGGGTTATCCCTGACCGCATAGGTCGAGTCGTATATAGCTACATGGGTTGGGTCATGCTTAGCCACATGAATTGGGTTATACATGGCCACATAGACTGAGTTATACCTAACCATAAGGGCTAGATCAACTTGATTTGGCATATCAACATGATCTAGGTTAGACCCCAATTAGACTCCTTTAATCAAATTAGATTTTAATATTTTTTATTAAAAAATAACTCAAATCCATGAATTAAAGAATTTCGATTCTTCAACTTAAATTTAAAACTAACTAAATCATAAAAATTCATATATAATTCTTGAAATATAGATATATCTAATTAAATAAATTAAAACTATTATATTAATCTAAAAATAAAAATTTTAATAATTAAATCAATCTTAAATTTTACATAAGCTTAAGAGACCATTATAAGTCAACTAATCATTCTAACATCACAAATCAATTATCATTATTTATTTATTATAAAATTTTAAAATTAAAATATTATTATGTATAATAAAATTATAACAATTCTAATATCAAAGATTTTAAAATATGAATCAATAATTATTAGAAAAGAATATAATATCATATCTCTAGAATCCTCACTTCGAGGAATCCTCTCCTCAATCATTCCATTACCAAGCTAAGTGAGAAATGAAGAAGAACAAGCCTCATTTATATAGGATAAGATGAGCTCTTCCCACAAGGTAAGTAATAATTTAATTTTTAATTTTATTTTATTTTACTTTCACATACAGTAATAGAAATATAATATTTATTTCTTATGGTTGATACATAAAAATAGAATATAAACCATTTATTTTCTAAAAAATACATCACCCATTAGGAAATAAATCAATTAATAATTTAATTGATTGACAAAGTTTTTAACTCGTCCATATGATTAAGAAAATTAATTTTAATTATTTCCTGAACCATATTACACAAATAAGAAAGTTATTAATTTAAAATAATATATTATTTATAGTAAGTAATTCATATATTGAGGTTGGAAAGACAAGTGAGGCACAGAAGAAGTCACTTGGATCAGTGGCTGTCGCTGTGGAGTGGCCAACTCAACATTTGCTCAAGGTGACAAGTTGGGAACATGACAGTTGAGTATGATCCATTGCTTTGTAGCTGTACATACTTGCAAAAGAGCAGATATCCACCATGTAAGCTGGCTGGCCATGAGAGACAAAACAAGAGAAGAGGAATGGAAGGATCAGTTGATGCTCCAAAGTCTCTCCCCCTTGATGTGATTTGGTAGATTACTAGATGTAATCTGGATCGTTCGTTTGAATCGATAACTTAGATTGCTTCTACAAAGTTTTCTTTGTTGAGCTGAGTTTTTGAATTAGAAGTGATCCTAAATACTCTCTCCAGTAATTCTGTTTTCCACAAATTTATGATAAAAAATAAAAAAAATTAAAATTATTATTCTTTGATTGGATGATAGCATTCGAGATCTTTGGCGATATATTCAAGTATTTAAATTATAAATATGACACTTGATGGAATCCTCCGAACGAGAGATTAATTTTTGCATTAGATGGATCTTTTCGGATACACCCCTAATATAATCTTGCAGGATCTTAGCTTAGATTGCTTCTTCATCCGACACTATATCACTTTAAGACATGCAGGAGAGGACCTTGGTTGGATCCAAATCAACATCCGTGTTGGACAACAAAAATTTGACTTAATTTCAAAAAATTTTAATCGTATGGTTTCTAATGGTTCTAAATCAGCATCTCATGGTTGTAAAACTATGTTTCTCTATAAATTTGAATCGAATATAGGGTTAGATAAATTTATATTTATTAATTTAAATTTAAGCAAGTTAATCCAGCATCATGATGATGTTACATGAGTCTCAGCTTCCTAATTCCACAATCACCTTATCACAATTAATATTCAACACAGCAATTGGCTCAAGATATTTAGCTACAAGAGTGCCATCTTGCTATCTCATAATTAAACAATTGGTCCTCAGGTCAAGCATGGCAGCTTCAACAAATACACATAAGTTTTATGGTGTCACATGAGATTTCCTTTTTGTTATTGTACAGTGAACTTAGTGCACCAGCCAGCTCTCTACCTAATGATAATGGCTGGTGGCCATCAAAATGGACCATTAGAGAATATCTTTTTGTCTCGCTTAGTTGAGTTTGATTTTGATATATGCATTTATTGATTGATCCTTGCCTTATCTCTCTTTACATAATCACAAATTCATTTTGTCTATTGCAACTATTTAATTCTTAATCAGATATTTCCAATGACCTATATGCAGAAATCAAATGTTAGTTTTGTTGTTTATACAAATTGTTCATCTCTTAAATGAATTTGTGTGGGTGTTTCAGGCTTCATATGTTGTAAATGTAGCTTAATCTGTAACATGCAGATAGTAAATTGGAGTTGCTTCAAGAAAGATGCTTTGATGACCAAATAGATGCCTTCAGCCGCATTAGATGACTTTTCACTGATATAACATATATATGAAAGCAACATAAGAATAATTTTGTGGCATGAATCAGTTTTTAGCTAGCAAATAAAAAGGGACTGCAGCATCTTCTCATTTGAATAACCAATTATTATGATATAATATTCATCAATTTAATGGTTCCTTGAAATCTAATATTCACCAATTTAATCAATGGTTGGTAATTATGATCTAATAACCTGCAAGTCCTTGAATGTTATCTCCATTCCTTGCAAATATAGTGTGATTTGATAGGGCTTTTTGTCCTTCAATACCACTTTACAGGAGAAAAATTGTAGGCCAATAGTATTAAGATTATTGTATGGCTGTTTTCATTTGAAGTGAGACTTGAAAGATCCACATCCTTTGGCAAGTATTGGTACAGTAGTTTACTGTTAATTATTGATCAATGTCTATATGCTATGTGGTAAATCATCAATTCAGAACATTTGTTTAGGAAGGAGGCAGGCCAAAAGGACTAAAAAATATCAACATGTTCCTTGTATTCTAAATTCTAGAGTAAAAGCATAACAAATGATTAGAACTCAGATATCACATCAATAATTTTATTGATGTTTCCAGGGAAGAAATCAAAACACTAGCCTTAATATGACAAAAGAATCCAGAGATGTTTGTGCAGAACACCACAAGCAAGAATTGCTTATTTTCTAAGACAACAACATATATATTGGGGGTGAGGTTTCATTTTAAGATCTGATGCTGGCATGTTTTTGTTTGTAGGTTATAAGAGCACTCCACAAATATCAAACTTATATAACAAGATTATTACTATTCATTCATAAAGGATTTTTCATGTGCAGACTACAATAACAAAACCATAAAGTCTCAATATTATTATTGAAAAATTAATTCTAACACTAGGCAAGATTTCCTTTGGACCATTACGAATATGAGTCGTGATATTTTTGAGAAATTTAAGATTTTTATATATCAAACTTATATAACAAGATTATTACTATTCATTCGTAAAGGATTTTTCACATGGAGATTACAACAACAAAATCATAAAGTCTCAATATTATCATCGAAAGATTAATTCTAACATTAAGCAGGAGCCCCTTTACATTATTACTAATAAGATTCATGATATTTTTTAGTTGTTAAATCTATTTTTTAAAAATTTAAGATAAATATAAATATATAGTGAAGAATTTAATTTTTTCCTCGTGAATTCAAGATTTCAGCCCTCCGACAAGAGATGAGATGGGTGTATGAGAATTTTTTATTGACATAATTTAGTACTTCTTTTTTAGGAAAAAAATATTTTTTTCTGAGAGAAAAAAAAGAATCATTAATGGATCATAATTGAAATTAATATCTAGGGTATGATTTCAGATGATCCATCTTTCTGGAGAAAGATACAGATCAACAAGAAAAAGGAAAGAAATAAATGACAAAAATAACTTATCATTTGACACAGAAATCAATGAATCAGTAGGAAATTGAGGGGCTAAAAGACAAACACCACAGCTCATCCCTGAAGCAATCAGACAAACTTGACAGAAGCATCTCTTCACCACTTCCATGTGTTGAGAGAGAACCAACAAACAGGACAACCACTGTACGTACCGAAACATATCCCAAGAATCCATGGAGCTCCGTTGAGGACTTCATTAGAGATGTGGTTTCTAGCTTGTCGTGTGCTCCGACCAACACACATCCAAATCAGTTGCATTCAGCTGTTGAAAGTTGCATCAAGGTGTCGAAAAGTGAATACGATAGAAGTTGATGTCTGGTTCCCATAAACTCCGAGAAGGAAAGCCATCTGCAGCAAGGCATTGTGATGGTGAAGATTTTGTTGCGGATGATAAATGGTTTTAGGGCTCAGCTTGCAGAAGAAAACACTCTCATTGTTGCTTCCCTATGATGCTTTTTTGCTTCTCTAATGTGAAGCCATAAACTACAAGCTTCACTGTTAGATTATGATCATCTTAATTATCCTGTCATTCTCCTAAGCAAGTGAAATATTGTTGTCAACCAGCTTTGTTTCTTACACTTGCAAACACCATTCAAATTGGGTAAACCCTAGCCATTCTTTTCATCATTGATTTCCCCTCACAATGGGGAGGCTTATGAATGATTTCTAGTTGCCCATCAACAGATAGATGGTAGGAGGGAATCAATGATATGAGGTGGATAGCAATCAAGTGGAGATTAAAACATTTCATCTAACAAATATAGAACTGCCAGTTGGTGTCATAGTAGAAATCATATCAAGTTTTAGATATAAACTTTGTAAAACATTTTCTACTACTATTTAATCTTTTAGGTTTTCACTATAAAACCTTATTTGGTTCACAATAGAATAGATTTTTGAGACAAAATCAGTAATAGTTTTTATTTTGTCTATACCTCCAAACATAATTTTTTAATCTTTTGTTAATGTTGAAGCTGATATGATTCAAGAAAATATAGATTATATCTATTGCTTATAAGAGAGTTATCACATCTTTCTATATATCTTCATTTATTTGATTTTGGATAATATTGAGATCCTGCAAATCATACTCAACAAAATTATTTTCTATGATCTAAAACCAATAATTTTAATGGAGGCTTCTTTTTTAATCCTTGCAGGATCTCAAAGAGGGTAAAGGGTTCCCTAATTCTAGCTGATAGATAGCTGGCTTTTAGGCACACTCATCCCGTGGAAGCTTACCTTTGTTCAACACTAAGTACAACCTAATTGGCATGATTTGTGCACTCTATTGTCGTGGTGGTGGGACAATATGACGATTAGGTTTGAGTTTGAAGTGTATCAAGTCGATCTAACCCGAGGTGTCGAGAAGTAGAGCTAGGGTTAAACCATCGATATCATACCGGATCTATTAATATAAAACTAAAGTGAGGCACATATGATAAAAAAAAAAAAGTTATCGGATATTCTCAACTAATATTTCTAATTGAGGCTCCTTGGTCACTTACTATTAAGAAAATATTTAGAAAATCTTTTTATTAGAAATGCCATTGGCGTGATAGATCCGAAATAACAAGCATTAACATAGTAAATCCTAAAAGTGATAGATCTAGCATAATGTATTTTATTATTTTGTGTTATAAAGTGTCAACAAATGAAAGGATGATTTTATCCTTGCCACATCGTTAATCCGATCATCGGGTGACATGTTGTAACTTCTTCGGGATATGTTTAATCCTACTATATTAGATACTTTTAAGAGCTTAGAGATACGGTTGATTCCTTATAATAATAATAATAATAAATAGATTTGTATGGCAAAGCCATAGTTAATAAGTCTGCTTATAATTTCCTAAAGGCTTCCTATCCATATAACAATCACTGGTAGGGTTGGAAATCCTCAAGCAAAATTTTCCTGTCATAAACTACTGTACAAAATGATTATCTAACTCGAAATATTTGCATATAATTTGAACTTCAATACCACTGCTCAGTGCATGCCTTGTGGAGATATCACTGAAACAATTGAGCATATATCTATCCTTCTCTGTTATTTAACTGTTGGGCCGAGCAAACATGGAAGGAGGAGAGAGAGGCCATAATAAGGTCCAACCAAGCTAAGCATATTGCTCATATTTAAGATTGGTTTTTTTCTTATTTTGTGTGTGTGTGTGTTTGTGTTCTATTTTAGTTTAGATTTTTTATATTATATTCTTTTATTTTTCTTCACTTCACATTTTGAGTTTCCAATCTTAGATCTTGGGATAATAGCTTTCTCAAAGATAAGGAGGAGATGACACTAATACTCAAAGATATCATGGCTTAGTTTATATTACTTTAATCTGATTACTCACTCACACATTGGTTGTATATGAATTTTAGTTGATCTTTACCTTTTAATGGTACATAAATATTTGGAGCATAGGATCTAAATGTAAAAATTTTATATCAATTGTTTAAGATTGTCATAAATCTAGTAATGGTGAGTCTAAGTCAAATTGATTAACATTAAGATGATTTTACATGATTTTAATCGAAAATAATTAAGATTTTATGTGTAATCCAACTTAACAACTTGCTGGACTACTTTCTACCTTCACTTCCTGGCATTGAATCAAACCTAATGATCATAATTCCATGCTCTCTCTCTCTCTCTCTCTCTCTCTCTCTCTCTCTCTCTCTGTGATGCAGTTCTCCTACCACTCACCAGCAAGCCCAAGTGCAACAAAATCCAACCCTCATGCTTCGTGCATGAAGCACTACACCTTCTTCTACCCTCATCTTTTGGCAACAAGAGCGTGAGAAACTGGAGCCCTGTCCACCCAACGTTTGCCACCATAAATAGCTAAAAGAAGCCGGCATTTCTCCGCAGGGTGGCCAAGAGATGGCAAGGGCGGTCCTGCAATCGCCGATGGCCGCCGCAAACGTCCTCCTCCTCCTCCTCCTCCTCCTTCCCGAGCTGACTTCTGCACAGACCAAGGTCGTCGACTGCGTGGCGCAGTTCGAGCTCGCCAACCGCGCTTGCACCATCATACACGCGGCGAATCGGGGCCGTGGAAGTGAGCACGGTCACAGCCACGGACATGGCGAGGGCGAGGCCGAGAGGCATCACCACAACCGCTGTTGCCGGTGGCTGAAGGAGATAGACGACTCCTGCGTCTGCAATGCACTCCTCCGCCTGCCAATCTCCCTCATCAAGCCCAAGCACAAGTACACCGTATCCGTCGGGGATCACTGTAGCATCACGTACAAGTGCCACGGACTTTAACGTGGTTAATTGACTGAGTGAAGTGTTTAATCTGTCCGAGAAGAAATAACGAGGCAAAGAGTCGCTTTGCTTAGTTATTTTGGATCATTGTCGAGGTCACTTCTTCCTATAATTCATATGCTTTTATATTCCTGCTTTGATGTAGAAAATTGATCATCAAAATTGAGTAAATCTAGCAGAGCTTAATCAATTAATGGAGTCCATTTCGACTAAATGTCTCTGAGTGTTCATCAGCATTGCTCCATAATGAATAATAAAAAAGTTAGCTTTGAGCTTGGATTAATGAGTTTAAGCTTCGAGAAAGTTTAATAGAGTTGTCTCGAATGATCAAATTTGAGCAAATCTAAGAGCGTTTTATCTATTAATGTAGTCGATTTTGACTAAATGTCTCAAGTGTTCATTAGCATTGCTCGATATGAATAATGAAAAAATTAATTTTGAGCTTAGATTAATAAGTTTAAGTGAATGATCAAAATTGAATAAATCTAATAGCGTTTTATCTATTAATGGAGTCCATTTCGACTAAATGTCTCGAGTGTTCATCAGCATTACTTCATAATGAATAATAAAAAAATTAGCTTTGAGCTTGGATTAATGAGTTTAAGCTTCGAGAAAGTTTAATAGAATTGTCTCAGGCAAAGAATAATCAAATTTGAGCAAATCTAAGAGTGTTTTATCCATTAATGTAGTCGATTTTGACTAAATGTCTCGAGTGTTCATTAGCATTACTTGATACGAATAATAAAAATTTTAATTTTGAGCTTGGATTAATGAGTTTAAGCTTTGAGTAAGTTTAATAGAGTAACCTCAGACAAAGAATGATCAAAATTGAGCAAATCTAATGGAGTTTGATCCATTGTCTTAAAATGTTTCATTGGCATTGCTTGATATTAATGAGTTATGTCGGACAAAGGATGTGATTGTAGCTTAAAATTAGTGAGTTTTTCTTACAATGGAAATGTAAGAATATGGTAATGACTACTTGATTGATTAGATCATGCTTACATGCATATATACCATTTTGGATCCATGTTAATGCAATGCATAATCAAATTCATATGACCACGTTAAAAGTAATTAGGTTATGGGCTCTCAAATATTCAAATTACGTCGCAAAAGACTTTTATGATCCTTGAGTTTTATGTCAAATGTGTAAGAGGTGATATCTAAAACAAATATTTCTCTGAATATTCAAATTCAATCTGAGAACTAAAACACTGATTATAAGTCCAAACGATGCAAGTATGTATGTATGCAAGTATGTAGCGAAGGATTTTTAGACTCCATCAAATAGCAACTAAAAAAAAAGGAAGATTTATATAAGATTTGACCCCTTCATTGATGGTAGGAAAAGGTAACAATGTTTCCCAAACATTATTTCAAACTTTTTTATGGCATTTGCAGAATCAGCAAGACATTATCAGAACTCATTCAAGCAGTGAGAAATTGTTGCTCGTAGCAAATAAAACTGGAAACATTAATCAGAGCTTTTCTTTCAAAATTTGCAGCCAAAAATATATATATATATATATTTTATATGTTGAAAATCTTTCTCTCCTTTTAACTCTGTGCATGTATGAAATATTTATGGTGAGTAAATTATACAGAAAATTATTATGTCTTCTGCAAATGCATAGTGCAGTCTTATAGCCCACAAGCGAAGAGATTATTTCAATAATGTACTTCTCTTAGGACTCATTGGAGCAACATAGCATTGCTCGAGTGCCTTGCAATTTAGACATTGGTGTCTGCACTCTGTGCAAAAAGGACATTACAATGCCACAACACTTTGAACCTGCATTTTAGACGATGCACAGATGCAGTGCAGGTAATCTTTGTAATAAGACCATGGGAGTTGCCATGAAAGACAACTCTTCAGTCTCATCCCTGGCTAATGCATCATGCTAATTCTCTGAGCTGATTCCTATCTTTGCCTGAAAAGATTCAGATGACAATGATGGATGTGTGTATGTGTGTGCCCCTTGTTTCCAAAATATTCTCTTCCTCAACTCTGATCCACCAAATGGCCCTGTCAGTGCAATGTACATCATATGAACAGCAACCCAGCATCAAGTCTGCACAAGATTCTGATCTATGTTCCACCAAACCATGCATGACAACTTTAACAAAGTCCCTTTTATCTGTCCTCAGCAATGCACCAAAGCATCCTGCTAAGACCATTGAGGCTGTCAAACATGGTCACCCATTTCTGCTTCCACTGTCACAGAGCTGAGACTGGAAGCTCTCAGTGTCACCTCAGTACTACTGCCTTCAGTAGTATCACAAGAAGCATCCTCAATAGTGTTTCTTGAGGCTTCACTCTGCCATTCACCATCTTATTGGACTTCTTCCATCCTTCAGCATCTAATTGCTGCTGTTTCACAATTGTGGATGGGAACATATGATTTTTTTGTTCTCTGCCTGAATTCCATAGACATATCACATGGAAACCAAAATGCGTATATTTGAAATCCAAAGCATGCTAAAGAACAAGATTACTCGTCCACTTATAGGTCGAAAAACAAAAGATATTAATCGTTCAAACTATCTTCTAAAAGATGCTGACCAAGCGATTCCTACATGAAGAAGCAAGAAAACTTTGAACTTTGCCAAGCCATTGTTCTATGTTGGATGATAACAAACCAGAAAAATGATTTGAAATCAATGCACGCAATCTTATCCTACTAGAATGCGTGAAATTAGAGATATAATTCGTACGAAATTACTTCCAAAATGTCACATTCCGATCACTAATGTGCTCACAAACAATTTAATTAGAATGATTGCAGGTCATACAATCAAGGAAAAAAGAAATGCTATGTTACATCATATGACTTCTTCTGGGATGGGAGGTCACATCATGGATGAGTAGAGAATCATGAGAGCATTGTTTTTTATACTTGGAAATTTTATCATCTACAATAAATTATTCCCAAAGGTTCCAATTATCATTCTGTTTATTTTAAATAAGGAGTATAATATTATAATTATTTTTTTTCTTTAATCCTTTAGAGTTGCATTAAATTTTATGTACATGATTGGAAATTTTGGACTCCAATTAGGGGATCAAATTGCTTTATATGTAAACTAGTTTTAAATAACTTTTGAAATATTTTAAACAAAAATTAAAATACCAAATAATTCAGAACAAAAAAGCCTGAAAAATGATGCTACACACAATGATGGAGATCTAGGAAGATCTCAATTCTCTATTTCACTGAATAATTTAGTCTCTTTTTGTATTGTTAAAAGGAAAACAGGACCCTTGTTTTGATGTGCTAGCCATCTTCTTTTTCTTTTTGACCGTCTTGTAGTTAGCTCATTATTGTAATAGAGACGATGACTTGTCTTGTTCTTTTAGAAGAAGAAAATAACATTGCTTTTGCACTAATGAGCTCATTCATCACCAACCATAGTACTAAGCTTTCAGAAGATAACACTCAACCGATCTGTATCGGAAGAAGAAAAAGATCCTTTCACTGTTTTAGTCTCAGTTCAATTGAATTTAAAGGTTTAGGAAGAACTTTTTTGATGAAAATTGGTGAATGCAATGAATTGCCATTAAGAATCTCATCGTCTATTCTAACACCACAATAAATGTGAATTTAATATGCATTTAACTTATGTCTATCGTAATTTATTTATCCATTTTATTGTTGCTTCTTTCAAAAATATGAACTTAATTGATGACATGAAAAGTTGTTGGAAGCTATTTTGGATAAATATTTTTTAAAATAAATAATTATGTCACCTCAAAATTCATATGCATGAGAGGAGGATAGAGATGAATTAAGATATTAACCCTATATTAATAAGATTAAAATGAATTGAATTTAGCTTATAGTTTAATTTTACTAAAATTCAAATTCTAAAAAATATATATCATTAAGAACTCATGGATTGAAATATTTTTTATTATCTTTGTTGAGATATCCGAGTTGATTAGTGTATTATTATATAAAATGATATATCTCAAATTTATATATACGTGTGAGCATTATGTATCTCATTTAATGTATTAATTTTTTTTTAAAATATATTATTATATAAAATTCGAAGCTATTTTGGATAAATGTTTTTAAAAAAGAATAAAAAAATTATATCAAAATATAATCCTCAAAATTCATATGTACGATATGAGGATAGAGATGAATTAAGAGATTAACCCTATATTAATAAGATTAAAATGAATTGAATTTAGCTCATAATTTAATTTTACTGAAATTCAAATTCTAAAAAATATATTTCATTAGGAACTCATGGATTGAAATAGTTTTTATTATTTATGTTGAGACATCCGACTTGATTAGTGTACTATTATACAAAATGATATGTCTTAGTGTTATGTATATCATTTGATGTAATAATTTTTTAAAATTTTTTAAAAACTATATATTATTATTGAAAGCTATTTTGGATAAATTTTTAAAAGAATAAAAAATTATATCAAAATATAATCCTCAAAATTTATATGTACGATATGAGGATAGAGATGAATTAAGAGATTAAAATGAATTGAATTTAGCCCATAATTTAATTTTACTAAAATTTAAATTCTAAAAAATATATATCATTACGAACTCATGGATTGAAATATTTTTTATTATCTTTGTTGAGATATCCGAGTTGATTAGTGTATTATTATATAAAATGAGATATCTCAAACTTAAATACACGTGTGAGCATTATGTATCTCATTTAATGTATTAATTTTTTTTTAAAATATATTATTATATAAAATAATATGTCTTAAGTTTGAATACACGTGTGAGCGTTACATATATCATAATATTTTTTATTTTTATTTTAAAAATATATTATTATTACATTCATCTATCAAAGATAAAATATTTAAACTACCTTTTGATAAATCAAATTTCTATATCTAAAATACTAATATGATATCAAACTGATTTGAAATCTCAGGATAGATTGACCCCAATCACTTTAGGCTCCATTCGAACCCAACAATAAATACTTAAAGCAGACGTAAACGGAGGCCAGCCGACAAAAGCGAGCGGCAAACAAGTCTGTTGTCGGAGACGATGATTCTTCTTCTTCTTCTTCCTACTGCTGCTGCTTTTGGTTTCATCTTCTTCCCTCTCGTCACTTGAACCCCAATAGCAAACAGAAGAAGAGTAAATCTACTCGCAAGCAAGCGTCTTGAGAACACACTCGAAGAGGAGTGTCTCAGAATGCTCGCAGTGTTGATTGCAGAATGGTTTGCATGATTGCTTCTGCAGCGGAAGGGGTGCGTGCAATGCATGCATGCATGCGTCTCTCACATGCCCGTCTGCCGGAGCAGAATTATAGATCGGATACTGAACCGCCACCGACCTCAAATGAGTGAGCGAGGCATAGGAGTGGGGGGTGGGCAGGCAGTGGCCTGTCCCCATCCGGCATTTAGTCGAACACATGCACCCCATACTGCTCAGTCCCACGGCCAGCGTACCAGCTGACCTCCTCCATGATTCCTGCCTCCATGTCTGCTGCCGTGTCCTCATGATGCTCACTGAACCCACCATCGACTTGGTGGTGTCTTTCACTGGGAGTGGATTGAATGTTATTATTAGGAGCCTTTCCTTTCCATTGTTTTGATATCACATCTATCTCATGTACATTTAAACTCAGAAATTATAATTTGATGTAAATAAATATGTAGCGAAGGTTCAAAACTTTGTGAGAGAATTAATTGGAACATTAGAACATGTAAGTAAATTTGATAGAATTCATTAAAACATATCATTTGGCAGCCCTTCAAAATAATGTAAAAATGTCTTCAGAGCAAAGATATATTTTTGGTCCCAAAGTATGTTCAGATGAGAGATGACATCCTGGAGCTCAATCAAAGTGGGACCCTGCTCTCCACCACTGAGACACAGAGAGAGAGAGAGAGAGAGAGAGAGAGAAAAGTGCTTTAGCTCAATGGTTTGACTTGACCACTGTGCCTTGCATTGGAAAGTGCACCTAATTAAAACCAGCACAGCAAAAGCCTGGGTGTATGAATTCACTGCACTGCTCTCTGCTCACCTTGTAAGATCATTTTTTATATTATCCTTTATAATAATATTATTTGCATGATAAATTGGCATGCACAAGATAAATTCAATATACTATTTGAGATAGATTATTATACTTTATCCTTTTTAATAGAAGATTGTTTTCTTTCATCAATATAATATATATGTATATATGCAATTTGCAGCAACATGATTCTATTTTCATTTTACTAAATATTATGCTCATCTTATGTTTGTCAGTCACTAATATTAAAATCACAATATAAATTTTTTGAAGACTATGCATATTTATTCTAAATCTAACATAATTTTCATGAACTCTTATATTCAATTTTGATGAGAATATTTATGTTAGCCCTTGTTACAGTTCAAATAAGACATAATTATAGAACATATACAAAACTACAACATAAGTAATTCTTTCTTGTTGTTGTTACCTCCAGTAAAACATTTTGAAATGAATAGACCCTAAGAATAGATCTAATATATTTATTAACTTTAATATTTAGATATTTTTTTTTAAATTAACTTTTAAAATTTTCTAAATAGTGTATTGACATTTAAAAATTCTAACGAAGTATCCCATAATCATGTGAAAAAATTATTTTATCTCTGTCTTCATTAGATCCATCATAATCATCACTATCACCATCGAACCCCTTGCTCTTGCCTCCCTACATTTGTTCTATCTTTACGAACCACATGAGTCATGCCCTTTAACCCCCTTCCCCACTTATAACCAATGATGAGGTTGCATAACCCCCCTCTCCTTTCATGACGATGCAAGAGGGGTATACAGGGAATGATGAAGGTATTTTTAAAAAAAATTAAGATATTATTTATGAAAATTTTAAAGTTAAATTTATTTTCAGAAATTCAGCCATAATATTTCTTGTCATATGTAATTGATTAAAACTTGATGTGTGAAAGAAATCCAAAGAATAGTATGAGTTAAATAAAATGAAGAGTATCACACAGGTGTTGATTAAACATGGAACAAAATAAAGAAAAATATAACATATTTCATAAAAATATTACCTCGGATAAAGATCAACACTTCAGTTATTAGGATTTGTTCACATATAAATTAGTATTTCCCAAGTACTAAAAAAAACATCAAATAAAATATATGGGGATCCATACAAGTTTCAAACTAATGATCAACTCTAATATCATGATAAAAAAAATTAATTTTAAATAATTTTAAAGTAAGAAAAAAATCAAATTTATAATCTTTTATTTAAATGCATCTTAACTAGGAATAAATGGCCACAACTTTCATGACACAAATGGCAGATGAGTCAGGTTCTATGTCATGTTTCTGACAAAGCTCTGTTACTGCCTTGGGATGAGGCTACAAGACAAGGAGTTTGGTGGATGTGAATAAGAAGAAGACCACATTGATGGCATGGGAAGCAGCTGCAAGTTGCAGTTTCCACAAACAAAGCTTTCTCATGTGATTGCTTGCCATGGCTGAATGCCTCCCTAATCTCCCCTTGCACCTCCTGATGCTGTGGTATGGAGGAGGATGTCATAGAATCCAATGCAGTCTGATCTCCACTGACCCCAACAAATTGCTCATCAATTCCCCTGCTGTTGACAATAATTGATCACAGTCACCAGCCATTGATGAAAGAAGACTCCTAATTATGACTACATTTAATGACAACCCATTTAAATCGAATTATGATTCTAATCAATCCATCTACTCCTAGTATTATTAACTTTCAAAGTGGCCAAAATCCATATTCTGTTTAATTATTTTATTATACTAATTAAAAAAAGGCCTTATTGCATTGGAATTGTAAGAATAATAGCGCCACAATCTATTTATATACATATCTCTCTCCTCTATATATATATATATATATATATATATTATATGTTATAATCTTCTTTAGGTGCTGTTCATGTCGCTTTGTAATGGAAGGGAACGTGGCTGTCACGTGCAGGAAGCCAAGTGTTTTAAAGTCCCACCCATCACCTGAGAAATGGCCCAAATGCTGCGTTCCCCAAGTCTGCATCTTTTTGAGCTGAGAACAATTCTGAGCCCCTTCCCCTCTCTCTCTCTCTCTCTCTCCTCGGCCAACGTTTCCTTGGAGTGATGAGACTTCACTGAATAAAGAGCTGCTCTGTGTGGTTCCTCTTGATCTCTTCCTTCCCTTGTTGTCTTCCTCCTGTCCCCAGTATCGCAGCCAACACTCTGCAATTGTTCCTCTGAGCAGTGGGAGGGATGAGTAAAGAAGAAGACATCAAGTTCCTCAAGATACAGGTATACATCTGCTTTTGCTTCTTCTGGACTCCGGATCTCTTCCCCACCATGAAGGATGTGCCGGCTTTCGTAGTCGTCTTTGTAATGCTCTCGTTTCTCAACCGCAGACGTGCATTCTCAAAGTGAACATTCACTGTGATGGCTGTAAGAAGAAGGTCAAGAAACTGCTTCACAAAGTTGATGGTACTTGAGCTGCGACATTGTCATTATGGAATTGCTTCCTTCTCTTTTTCCTAAGCATCTGATGATGTCTTCCTTGCTCGATTCCTTTTGTTTTGTTGTTCCTGGTTGGTCGCTTTGGGGTCTCAGGGGTGTACACGACCAGCATAGATGCAGAGCAGGGGAAGGTGACCGTCTCGGGTAACGTCGATCCTGCCACCCTCATTAAGAAGCTTGCCAAGGCTGGCAAACATGCGGAGCTGCTGGCTCCGAAGGGTGGCGGTAACAACAACAGCAGCAACCAGGTCCAGAAGCCACAGCCACAGGGTGGTAAAGGGCAACAGAAGGACAACGGGAAGGCCCAAAAGGCTGGAAATGGCGGTGGTGGGGCTGGAGGCGGAGGGAAAGATCACAAGGGTCAGCACCCGCACCCACACCCACAACCAACACCACAACAGCAGCTGCTGCTTCAACAACAGCTGCAGCAGCTGCAGCAGCTGCAACAGATGAAAGGGGCCAAAGATCTGCAGCTGCCGCAGCTGAAGGAGTTCAATTTCCCACCCTACAAGGATCCCAAATCCGTGAACGCCGCCTTCCCCCCCGGTGGCTGCGACGACTACGACGACGATGATGATTTCGACGACGACTTTGATGACGACGAGATGGACGAGTTCGACTGCTTCGACGCCGATTTCGATGACGATTTCAAGAACCTCAAGATCAAGCCGCCCGTCGCGGCGCCGAATGGGAATGCCATGAATGATAAGAAGGGAGGGAGTGGCGATAAGAAGGCCGGGGGCTTTCCGGTTCAGAACAAAGGCATGTGCAACGGCAATGAGCCAAAGAATGGCAATGGTGGAAGCGGTAAAAAGGGTGGTGGTGGAAACCCAAACCAGGGTGGTGGATCTGCCACCAAGAACGATGGTGCTGGTGGTGGTGGGGGGAAGAATGGTGGTGGGGCCGTGCCGCAAGATGGTAAGAATGGTGCTAACAGTAAGAAGGGCACTCCCGGTGGCAGTGGCAATGGCAATGCCAGTGGCCAAGCTGGGAACTGTAACACCAACGGCAACCTCATCAATCCAGCCAATGGAGCTAGGAAGGGGCCTGTGAAGAGTGGAGTGGGTGCCGGGGGCCCTCCCATGGCCAATCCTGGCAAGATGGGCCAAGGTTTCCCTGGCATGGGCATGGGCATGGGCATGGGCATGGGACTGTAGATGGGGAACATGCACGCCCCCATGGGCCAGATGGGGAATATTCCGACCGCCGCAGCGGCAGCGGCGGTGCAAGGACTCCCGGCTGGCGGTCCACCGCCCGGGTATTACCAGGGAGGGATGGTGGCACCACCGCCCGAGGTGATCGCCGCTGCGGCCGCCAACGCCAACCCATATCAGCAGCAGTACATAGCTGCAATGATGCAGCAGCAGCAGCAGCAGCAACAGCAGCAGCAGCAGAGGATGATGATGATGAATGCGCAGGATCGCGCGTTCCAGCCGATGATGGGCTACGCTCGGCCACCGCTGCCGATGTACTACAACATGCCACCGCCGCCTCCGGCGGCCACACCGCATCACCATAGCGATCCTTACACCACCTTCTTCAGTGATGAGAACACTAGCAGCAGCTGCTCGATTATGTGAAGGAGAAAAGCTCCATCGCTTGGTGCTCGTGGTGTCCCTCACGTTGGCTGCCTCTGACCTCATCTCAAAGTGGCGGCATAGGAGAGTGTCAGCTGCAAATACATGAAAAACATGGGGTAATTTACTATTTTTTTCCTCCTTCAATCTCTCTGTTTTATGTTTAGGTGAAAGGCTATATATGTTGCAAGTGCAATTTAGATAGAAAGGTCTTCTTTATATCATCTAGCAAGGATTAGAGACTTGTATTTGGTTTCTCTTAGGACTTGTGGAGATGAGAGAGCTGTGAGGCTTTCCTGTTCATCTGTCAATATGTGTTTACAAGTTCAGAATAATAGTCAATAATGATCCAATCCCAAAATGTCGAAATGTGTTCTCCTGTTGTTGCCTCGAAGCACCGCACCCTTCAAGCATTTGAGATGATTGATGTTTCCTCGACTTTGGCATATCTCAGCGCATGCAGATTAGATTGGCAGGAACACCTCGAGTCTCAGATTGCTTCAGCTTACGGCAAACTCTTTGCTGTAAAAGGTTCCCACAAAGCCAAGCTGAGAGAACATGTCCATCACCAGGAATGTTCCCTGCTTCCATTCATGGCGTGGAGTGGATCCATCACGCCATAACTCGGAGGAGGGAGGAAGAAGATCTCTCGTCATGTGAGGAGACGTGAACTAACTGCGCGTTCTTCTCAGGACGCAGCAGCACAGGAATGAGCGTGTGAAAGGTGGCCTGGAAGCCCAAGGAATCACGTAACCTGCGCCTAGGGATGGGAGCTAATCCTACACCTCTCTCTCTCTCTCTCTCTGAACAAAGGGAACAGGAAAATAAAGGAGAGAAAGAGAGAATGATGCTTGGGAGTGTTGGGAAGAGAGCTTAGGAGGATGAAATGATGCCCTCCTCTGATTTCTTTCATTTCTTTTTTCCTCCTCTTTTTCTTTACTGCACTCTATGGATCTCCACTCCCAAAAACTTTTGACCTAAACTGTACTGGCACATTGATTACATACACTACGTCGGAGCCCCACCACCTCGACCTCCACCTCCACCAACTCTCTCGGTACCATCGACTCTGTAGCTTCTCCACGCACACACATGCTGCTCGACGCACAAGCCACTGTTTCTTTGATGGACATGAGGGTTCTTCTTCCTCTTCCAATGAAAACATCTCCTCCTCCCCCATCTCCTTTCAGCAACTCCGATGGAGGGAGCAGAGCATCTTTAACTGTGCTCCCAAATGGAATAGCAAATCTACTGCTTGGATCGAGGCATGCAAGGGTGTCAGAACTTGCACGTACGGAGGGTATCAGTCAATATCGCTACAGTGATCTTCCCTGACTTGTTTAATCCATGGTGTCCAATCGACAAGCAATCCTTCTTTATCCTTCGTGATGAGCGTGAGAGACGCATTATGCTATCATCTCCACCGCCATCCATCAATCACATCTGTGGCCATTTCCTCCACGCCATTTCTGTGGGAAATCATAAAAGCCAAGTCTCTTCTTTCGGATCACTGTGCGTAGAAGCTGCTGCTGCCGCTTCTGCGATGATGATGGTGTGGTAGCTAATCGTGGAGGCTCGAAGCTCTCTTCTTCTCGGCCTCCTCCGCGCTTCGTCTTCTTCATTGGGATGTGGACAAAGGGAGCGTGTGAACAGGGGTTCCACATGTACTATACACAGCGAATACTTTGACCTGTCTCTCATCTGGATTTTTCTATAAAATTACATTTATATCCCACTAAAATTAATTTTTATCAATTAATATATATTCCAAAATATTTTTAAAAATCAAATACTTGGTTAAAAATATTATTTTTTTGAAAAATAATAATCATCATCACAAGTAATTTTACTTAATTGGATTATGTGAAATCTAAATTTAAAAAAATGGATGGATCAATATGTCATTTCAAAACTTAAAAATCATTATTTATAATTGGATAGACATTGGAATCTATCCAATCCTAACCCAATTCATTTACAATTGTCCTGCCAATTAACATGAAAGCCAACATGGTATCGATCTAATTGTCTGCAGAAAATGTCAAAACACTTGATTAACAGAGATCTATTTATTTCTTTGGATTTTGGTCACTTGATTATCTATTTATTTCCGGTATAATTAAAACCACTAAGATCTCTGTTAATGTTTTACCCACGACAATAAGGAAGACGAAGATCCGCCGTCCATGAATTCAATCACGAATTTTAAAGGCACCGACGGTGGAGCTAAGAGAACGAGTAACCACCGGACGGTCTACCTGCCTTGTGATTGAAGCTGGACGCGTCCCCACGGGCGGGTCCCACCGGGGGCCAGTTTTGTACCACACAAAAGGGTTGAGAGTTCGTTCGCAGGTATCCTCTTGCGTGACGTCTACTTAAACGCCAGTCACGTGATTACTAGTGACTGTTTGGTACAAAGCACGTGATAGTTTATAGTATCCATTAAAGTTTAAAGATATTAGGCGATTGCCGATCAACCTTTAATGGTACCATCACCAAGTCCAAAGCTAAAGTGCGTCGTATATATACATATTTATGTGTAATCTATTTTGATTCATGCAAATATTTTTTTTATAAAGTTTAACAAAAACTATAAATAAGAATTTAAATATTAACTTTTTATCGATCTCAATAACAATAGAAGAATCATATAATCGATAGAAAATTTTTATAATATTCTTGATTTAGTGAGTAAACCCGAAAGGGATGTGAAGGATTTTTCTTGGAAAAATTACCTTAAAAGGTGATTGAATTCATTTATGATTAGAAGTTTTCAGGTATCATATCTCTCGAAAAATCGATCAAATCGGAAGACACTATAAATAATTTGATCATGTAAGAAAGAATATTTATGATTTGTTCCTAAATGATCTTAAAAATTGATCTAATATGAGTTGGGTAGCCCTACACTTAGGGTTTGGGATTTATCTCTTACGAAAATCATCTTAAAAGATAATTAAATTCATTTAAGATTAGAGGTTTTCGGGTATCATATCTCTTAAAAAATCGATCAAATTAGAAGACACCATAAACAATTTGTTCATATAAAGAAGAATATTTATGATATCTTCCTAAATGATCTTAAAAATTGATCTAATATGAGTTGTGTAGCCCTACACTTAGGGTTTGGGATTTGTCATTAACTATGATGTTTATTATAATTAACTAGTGTCCAATTAAGCTTATTATAATTAACTTCCATGCATCTTCCTAGCATTTTAGTGGGTTTGGTAGGGCTGTCCTTGCAAGTTAGCAATTCCACTACTACTTATTCTTATTAAAAAAAATAATAAAAAGCCAATAATAGGAAGCATGAAACCTAGAACACATAGGGGATGAAGCCACTTCCTCTCTTTGATTAGGTAGCATTATTGGATAGCCTTCAATTATTAAAGTAGGTGAGAACAGTGTCAACTTTGTTGGACATCCTTAGATCTAACAAATAAAATAATGTTATATCTTAATCATAATTGGAGGATGACATTAGAAGATTACTTGCACTGCACTGTCAAAGCATTAATGACTTAGAAAGAATATTCAATTATAATTTATGAGAAAAGTATTCACTTCAATGAAAATATTTTATTTATATCTTAGAATATTATTTCTAACCAATTTAATTATAAAAAATCATTAGACAATAGTAATCGAGCATTGTATTATATTCCATTGTTAATTTTAGCATTAGAGGAATCATATCAAGAATCTCACTCTGATCTCGATCTTTTTACTTACGTATCAACATTTGATAAGCATTAGAGACCTTCACAATTCTGTTTTGATTTTTTTATGCACACAACGTAAATCAAATCAAGCTAATACGAGCAACATCGATATCTCATATATCAAAAATAAAAATATATGTTAATAAGGTAACTAACAAAAGAGGTGTAATAGGAAGAAATGCTATTTACTAATTTTGTTACTGTAAAAACTAAATGTATAATGTTGAATAATTTATGCATTTATTTAGCTCAAATACAACTTAATTTTATGCAAATCCAACCAAAATTTGTATAGATCTCGACTAGATCCAAATTAATCAAGTATAGATTTATTAATTGTAAATTTAATGTATATCTTAATGTAGCCAAGAAATGACACCAAACCCTCACCAAAAATGCGTTTAGTATGATCAATCTTTAAGCCAAGCAAGCCCTAATGATGAACCTGCGAATATTCAATCACCAACCAATACGAGGGTTGAATGATGACGATGGTGGATTCCAAGATCGTAGCTAATATTCATGCATGCATGGAACATCAAGAGATGTACATTTCTAAGGTTCACTTTGATATTCGCGAGGGGCCAATACACATGAATTATATACTCATATACGTTCTTAACTTGTGAATTGGGTTTGTATCAGTCCGATGATGAGATAGCACACAGATTAATATACAGAATACATATGATCTTTGGTATTGGTCAGGTAAAGTATACTTGGTACTGAGGGGATATAGGATATGCAAGACTACTGACATTCCCTCCTGAAAGAGTGTCAAATTGTTTGTTCCAATGATATATATAATCCCTGTTTAACATGAATGTGTGGGCTGTCCAAACTGTTGCATCTCTTTTTGCGGTTATACATCTATTTATTATAAGATATTGTAGTTTGAGATGCTGGTAGATTTATAATCGACACATGAATAGGGCAGTCAGTGTTCTTAGCGGAACAATCTGAGGAATGATAAGTTGTGTAAATACAAGTGCTACGTTTCTTAAAAGTCATGCTGCTTGTGTTTGAATTCCTTCTATATAAGTGCTCCATCTAGGAGACATGTTCTACTTCCATGTCCTCATATGCAGCTGAATGTTGCCTAAGTTATACTCGTTCTTCTTGTTTGATGGTGCAGGCTTCAGGATGTTGGGAAGTCCACAAGGCCGAAGTAGCAGCTGAGAACGTTGTGAAAAGAATTAGCAGGCTGAATATTAATCCTCATTTCTCAAGGATTGAGGATATGGGACATAGGCTTCTATATTGATTTCAGTATACTTGTCCTTGGTCTCGATTGGATTGAAGCTCGGAGCTACATAAATTGGCTTGCTTGGTAAGTGATGTAAGTTGTTATATTAACTTTCCATGATCAAATGTTGCTAGTTTGCTAAGATGATCCTATAAATCGTATCGACATGGTTTGCAAGATTGGTATCAGGATCAGCTAATGATGATACGATATGGATTGGAAGGATCAGTTGGATTAGTGAACATAGACAATAAGGATGATAGGATGCCACCGATCGTCAACGTACCAACAATCAGTAAAGATCGTCGGTATTGTCTAGATCGGAGAGAAAGAGAGGAGTAAGAGGGGACATGGAGGAGGCAGTGTCGGAGGGGTAGGAAGAGGAAGCAGAGAAGGGGATGATGACATGGACATGATGGAGGTGTTGGGTCCAACCCATATGTGGGCTTGGACAATTGGACCTATTGAGCCTAAATCATTAATTAAAAGGCAAAAGAGATATGAGGCAGCGACGTGATTTTGTACTAGATTTAGATTAGAGCGTGTGCGGCGAACGGTGCAGCAGCAATGGGAGAGAGAGAGAGAAAAAAGAAAGAGAAAGATTAGGATGTTGAGTTTTCTACTTGACGATCAATGGCCAAACGTTATTAGTTTTAGCCCAAATTTTATGCAGAGAATCCTTACAGCAAGCTCTATAATCTTAACGGTGTTGATTTACAATTTACCCTCTTTGAGATACTTTCCTGTTATATCCATTTTGTGAGACCTAAAATTCTCTTTTGATGAGATCTATCATATATGATGAATATATGCTATTCTTGAGCCAAGATATATGATCTTGATGTTATTGTGATCTTCTTACTATTCTAGAGAAGACTTATTGTAAATCTGTTATCATTACTATTGATAATTGAAGTTTGAGGTGGACTACGGTCCTGTGGTTTTTCCCGTATTTGGATTTTCCACGTTAAATATTTGGTCTCACTGTGTGATTGATTTGCTATTCTGGTTGATATTTTCATTTTGATATCAAGTTAGTATTTTGATGATGAACCTATTTTGATACACAAAGAGGGAAAAAAATTATTCCGCTTTAACAGGTTTTTCAAAACAAGTGGCATCAGAGCTAGGTTGGTTGGTGCTAGTTTTTCTTGTGTGATTGAAATAGAGTCAGATGGTATGATTAAATTGAACTCATCAAATTATTTTCTCAAGCCTAATAACTAGAACTCTTGGAGGTGCTCTTTATTTTGTTACTTTTATTGATGACCATTCTAGAAAAGTGTGGGTTTTTGCTTTGAAATCTAAAAACCAGGTACTTGATGTTTTCAAAGAGTTTCATATTAGTGTTGAAAGAGAAACTGGCAGAAAGCTAAAGTGTGTTCGATCAGATAATGGTAGCGAGTACAGGGGTCCTTTTGAGAATTATTGTAGGTTCCATGGTATTAGGCTTGAGAAAATAGTTCCTAAAACTCCTCAGTAGAACGGTGTGACAGAAAGGATGAACATAACTATTGAAGAAAGGATTAGGTGTATGCTTTCTAAGAACTACAGTTGATCTGATAAATCTTTCTCCATCAGTTCCTCTGAAATGTGATGTTCCAGAGAGAGTATGGAAAGGAAAAGATATATCTTATAATCATTTGAGAGTCTTTGGGTGTAAAGCATTTATTCATATTCCCAAAGATGAGAGGTCCAAGCTTGATAATAAGGCAAAAACATGTATCTTCTTGGGATATGGTCATGAAGAGTTTGGGTACAGATTATGGGATCCAGTGAATAAGAAGATTATTAGAAGCAGAGATGTTGTATTTCTTGAAGATTAATTGTTTAATGATGGTGATAATGTTGAGAAGCCAGAAACCTCTGTTTATATTCCTTGGAGTTTGGGTCCAATTCCTTCACCTGTAGTTCATGATGATCATGAGAGAGATGAACAAGAAGATCATGGTGAGAATGTCAGTGATGAGACTCCTACAATTGATGATGTTGAACCAACTGAACAAGTATCTCCACCACTAGTTGAGATTCCATTGAGAAAATCCACTAGAGAGCGATAACCATCTACCAGATATCCTCAACATAAGTATGTTATACTTATTGACGGGGGAGAGATAGAAACTTACCAAGAAGCTATTCTACATAAGTATACGAATGAGTGGGTTAAAGCCATGCAAGAAGAGATGAGATCCTTGCTTGAGAACCACACCTATGACTTGGTAAAGTTGTATAAAGAGAAGAAAGCTCTCAAGAATAAGTGAGTTTACAAATTGAAGACTAAAAATAATAGCTCACAACAAAGATACAAGGCACGACTAGTTGTGAAAGAATTCAGTCAGAAGAAAGGTATTGACTTTGAAGAATATTTTCTCCAATTGTGAAAATGTCCTATATTCGAGTTGTTCTTGGTTTTGGTTGCCCGCTTGAATTTAGAAGTTGAGCAACTTGATATGAAAACAACATTTCTTCATGGTGACTTAGAAGAAGAAATTTACATGGAGCAACCAGAAGGTTTCGAAGTCAAGGGAAAAGAAAATCTGTTGTGTAAGCTTAAGAAAAGCTTATATGGACTCAAACAGGCACATAGACAGTGGTACAAGAAGTTTGATTCCTTTATGATGAGCCAAGGGTATGATAGAATCACATCTAATCATTGTGTGTTTATGAAAAAATTTTCAGATGATGATTTTATTATTCTACTGCTATATGTTGATGATATGCTGATTGTTGGTCATGATGCTGGTAAAATTGAAAAGCTTAAAAGAGAGCTAAGTAAGTCTTTTGCCATGAAAGACTTGGGATCGGTGAAGCAAATACTTAGCATGAAGATTTTTCGTGATAGGAAGAAAAGGAAGATTTGGCTATCTCAAGAGACTTACATTGAAAAAGTTCTTGAAAGATTTAACATGAGTAAAGCCAAAGCAGTTTGTTCTCCATTTGCAGGTCATTTCAAGCTTAGTTCGAAACAATGTCCTACAAGTGAGAAAGAAAAAGAAGAAATATCCAGAGTGCCTTACTCATCTACAATAGGCAGTTTGATGTATACTATGGTTTGTACTAGGCCAGATATAGCTCATGCAGTTAGAGTTGTCAACTGATTTCTCTCTAATCCTGGAAAGGAACATTGGGCAGTAGTGAAATGGATATTAAGATACCTAAGAGGTACTTCCAGGTTGTGTTTATATTTTAGCAGTGATGAACCTGTATTAGAAGGATACACAGATGTAGACATGACAGGTGATACTAATTCCAAGAAGTCCACTTCGAGGTTCTTGATGACATTTGTAGGGGGAGCAATCTCTTGGCAATCTAAGTTACAGAATTATGTTGCTCTATCAACCACAGAAGCAGAATACATAGCAATTACTAAAGCCTATAAGGAAGCTTTATGAATGATAAAATTTCTACAGGAATTGAGCTTGAAACAAGAAGGATATATTATTTACTGTGATAGTTAGAGTGTCATTCACCTCTCCAAGAATTCCATGGTTTTGTACGAGATTGAGATTAGAGCGTGCGTAGCGAATGGTGCAGCAGCGACAGCACGCAGAGAGAGAGAGAAAAGGAGAGAGAAAGATTAGGATCTTGAGTTTTCTGCTTAACGATTAGTGGCCAAACGTTGTCAGTTTTGGCCCAAATTTTATGCAAAGAATCCTTGCAGCAAGCTCTATAATCCTAACGGTGTTGATTTATAGTTTACCTTCTCTGAGGTACTTTCCTGCTATATCCACTTTATGAGACCTAGAATTCTCTTTTGATGAGATCTATCACATATGATGAAGATATGCTATTTTTGAACCAAGATATATGATTTTGATGTTATTGTGATCCTCTTACTATTCTAGAGAAGACTTATTGTAAACCTGTTATCATTACTATTGATAGTGGAAGTTTGAGGTGGACTACGGTCCCGTGGTTTTTCTCGTATTTGGGTTTTCCACATTAAATATTTGGTCTCACTGTGTGATTAATTTATTGCTCTATTGTTTATGCTATTCTGGTTGATATTTTCATTTTGATATCAAGTTGGTATTTTGATGATGAACCCAGTTTGATACACAAAGAGGAAAAAGAATTATTCCGCTTTGACAGATTTTTCCCAACAGGAAGAGACGACATCATGATGGTGAAATGGCCGGATAAAGGAGGCAACAACAATGATGTGGTGAGGAGGAGAGAATGAGAGGCCATGAGAGAGTGTGAGCATGAGAGGAAGAGAGAGATTGATCTATCAAGCGGTACATCCATATAAGATCAAATCAAATGAAATTGCTTATTTTGAATCCTAATTGTTTGTCAAACTAAATACCATAATTTTGTTATAATTTCATTCACGGACTCCCAAAATCACGAAAATTGAGTTTTCTTCTCCATTTTTTTTCCATCACATAATTTTGAATACCGTGAATATTACCATTCTTGTGATGTCACCATTGCCTCGAGATCAAATCTCTTTTGTTGGGTTGACTTTAAAGCAATGAAATTTATGATAAGCCGAGTGATGCCGAGTCAAAGTATCTCTCCATTTGTAAACCTTTGTATCAAATAGTACACCCAATGATGATTGTATATAAATTTTGTCACCGATTGTGCGCTTGCCACACCCTTTCTTACTAATGCTAACTCACCAATATCCTTTATCGTAAGGTCCGCTATATATGGAGTCTAAAACAAAGTTTCTCTTCGCTTCATCAACCATAAGCCGACCTTCTTAAAATTAGCTCCATTATCGGTCATAATATGGATAATATATAGTGGCCCGATCTCCTCTACTATAGTGTTTATTAGGTTCCCTATGTAGTTTGTATACCGAATTTTATTTGAAGCATTAACCGACTTGAAAAATATAACCCTTTTGTTATAATAAACAAGAAAGTTAATGATGCTAATTCTCATAGGTTCAATCCAACTATCACACATCAGTGTTATTCCATACTCATCCCATAGCTTCTTAAAGGATTTGATCAAATACTTTAATTCTATCATCTAGATTAACATCGTGTATCTCCTTCAAAACAGGAGGTTGGATGCCCGTGTCAACCTTTTGAATCAAAGACACCATGCTCTTAAGTTTAATCCCATAGGCCTCATTTGAAGTTCTCTTTTTCTTCTTCTTTTAACATAATTTTAATGTTAATATAGCTTAATATAAGCTTAATTTGGGTTGATAAAAATAAAGGGTTTTCACTCTTTATCCTTCAATCTCACTTAGGGATCTCAATATTTTTAGTATAACACTTCTCTTTGATTTATCATCTCCACTTAATTATCCACTACTTCATCCATGTATAAGTAAATCAAGTTGCCAGCCCCCACACAAATATTGTTTAAACCTCAAAGTCATTTACTTTAATCATGATCAACTCATTCTAATCACTTAAGGTTTATTACAATGATATCATCTCTTATAATCACTTTATGTATGTTTATTATCATAACTTAATCTCATACTTATATCCGCTAGCACACTTAAGCTTGTTGTACCCAGGGACTATGCCTTTTTGTTACAAAATATGCTTAAAAATATATATCAATGCTTATGCATACTTTAACCAATATTTTGAAGAACTTTGTGCATAACATTTTGGATAGCTTATGCTTTAAAAGCATGTCATATATCATATCTATGAAACATAGATATTATGAAATATATTTTTTAAGTTATGACAATATATGTGTTTCCTTTAGCGTACTAGTTATGGTTGTGTGTGTGTGAAAGTTGGGCACTACCACCCAAGTGTTGTCCAATAACAACCTAAGCTTTGCATGCCTATTAGTCTCTTTACACACTTTTAACTTCATTACTTTAAGCCTTATAGTTAACACTTTAGCTTTACAAGCAATAAATATTTTTTTTAATTTTACGCTTGACCTTCTAGTGATAATTCTCTCCACCAAAACTTATATATGAGATGTGGTACCGAGTCGATGGATCATCAAACCTAAACCCCATACAAGCAGTAAGATCAACAAAGTCTAATAAGTTGTTGGTCACCATCCTATCAGTGTTTCTTCCTTCGGGCAAGCATGGCGTAAACTCCAACGCTTGTAGTTCTTTGCCCAACTCTTTGTATCAGTGTCTTATGATTACCATCCACAAGATGGCAATATTAGCTTAATAGATAGAGATCGTGATGGGTTAGATGCAAGCCCAAACCAATCATACAACAAAGGATGACCGAGCAAAGAATGTTGCAACAAAGGAGAGAGGGTCGTCTCCATTCTAGACGTGCAACCGTGAAGAAGATACTGCCAAACAGAACATCGTAGTAAGGACTCAACCCTTCCCGTCGAGGCTCGCATCGACATACCCTCCTACGGTGGCTCAATTAACACTAAGGTATTAGATGCAAGCCCAAACCAATCTTACAACGAAGGATGACCGAGCAAAGAACATTGTAGCAACGGAGAGAGAATCGTCTCCATCCTAGACGCACAATCGCGAAGAAGATACTACGGAACAAAACATCGCAATAAGGACTTAACATTAGATTCATGAATAGATCAATTTGAAACTTTGATCTATACGATTACAACAACGAGGATAGGGTGATGCTTGCGCGACTCAAGTTGACTAGAGATGTGCTCGTATGGTAGAAACCTTATCTTTGAACCAACAGTGATAAAAACATGTCATGGACACGATTCAAGAGACTCATATGAAAGGAATTCTACCTTATAGGATATATTGAAGAAAGATGGAGGAAGTAGCATTACCTACATTAAGGAAGGGACTAGTCTCTAGAAGAATATACCACTGAGTTTCGACAATAAGTGGTGGTAGTCGGAATCTCCCTCGACGATCATCCGACGATGATGAAATACACTACCAACCTCCATGCCTAGATCAACACAAAACCAAACCTCTTCAAAACTCATGAGATCACGACAAAAAGTATGATGGCAGTGATGATCGAGAAGAAGAATCAAACCCGCATTGATAAAAATGCAGAGAAGGCCAGAAGAAAGCACCCAAAAGCTAAGAAGAACACCAGGAGTGGTAAAACCTAATCTTCCAAAAGAAATGATCTATTTTGTGATCACTACAAAATTGCTAGTCATACATGAAAGAAGTGTTAGAAAGTTTATCCCAAACTCTTCCTAAAGAAGTGGAAGAACAATTAGAATCAACTGCAATTGTAAGAGATGATCAAACCGAGCTAGCATTGATTTCACACCCGGATCCAAGTTTATCGTTGATGGCTAGGTCGAAGGTTATAGACTCGAATATAACCCCCAGTTCAAAAGTTCGAGAAGAATTGTTTACTCTCAAGATCCAAGTGAAATAAGAGATCATCGATGCAATCATCAATACAGGAAGTCAAAAGAATCTCATCTCGACAAGCTCGGTGCAAAAGCTTAGACTCGAGACCACTCCTCATCCGAAGCTATATCCTTTGATGTGGATCCACAAAGACATTGAAATGAAGATAAATCACTAGTGCACATTCAAATTTGCAATTACCAACAAGTACATCGATGAGGTGACATGTGAGGTGGTGTCTCTCATCAAGTCAGCTTCAAGAGTCTATACTTGTAGGGCCAAGAAGCCATCTACTATTGTAGGCCCCAACAATATATGTTCCAAAAAGATGAAAAGTTCATCTTCAATGACAAAAGTGAACAACCAATCGAATGTTTATTCTCCTACTCATCCGACCTATTACAACAGTGGCACAAATATCATCCTTGGCTTCAACACCTAAAACCATAAAAGACAAAGGCCTACAATAGTTCATCAGCAAGTATCCAAAGCTTTTTTAATAACACAACAGTCTTCCCGAACGACACACAATGGAAAATAAAATCCAACTTACCTCAGTCCAAGTCCAATATGTCTCGGATTACGATAGCCCTCACTTAAATAGGCATAGCCACCAAGCAAGGGGGTGTGACAACCCTACAAGGAAAGTACTATCTGTGCCCCTACAAGGAAAGTCCTTAAACCCTGAGGACTTAGGGTGCCCCCCACCCTATAAAACAAAGGGTGCGCCCCTGTATAAAGGTAACTGGGAATTCCTCAACAAAGAGCCCAACCAATCTTATCTATTCTAGCCTCAAAAGAGAGAAGAGAAGAGAGGAAAAGAGAGTAGGGAGGAACTCTACGAGGTGTAGCTAGTCCTTCCAACCATAGCCTTCTTCCTCGAGTTTCGGCGACTAAAGATTTACATCAAAGTTCTGCGCTACTATTGTAAGAAGCTCCAAACACCTGTTGCTTGTTGTCCAAACCTTAAGAGAAGATTCCAATAGCGAGAGAGAAGGAGACCAAAACAGCAACGATACGTGATCTGCCGATAGCACTCAGGTGTTGTGCTGTCCAAAGACAATTTGGGCTCTAAGTGCCTATTAATCTCTTAGCACACTTTTAATTTCATTGCCTTAAACCTTGTAGTTAGTAATTTAGCTTTACAAGCAATAGAGGTTATTTTTTTTTAGTTTTACGCTTGATCTTCTAGCGATAGTTCTTTTCTCTTCCAAAACTTTCATTCAAGAGGTGGTATCAAGTTGACGGATCATTAAACCCGAATCTCATACATGTATGGCCAAATTACATGTTGACAGGTGCATTTATATTTTGTAAACTTCTTTAAATTTCATGAAAGTTGATTTACAAAGATATCAAACGAACAACGTTTCTGTTAATATTGCAAGTGTCGCATGAAATATCTAATAACTATTTGATCAAATACTTTAGACAAGAAGCATGAAATAGTCATATCACTTGAACTTCTGCATTTGCTTTTATGAATCTTCTTTGATCTTTTCCATATTGAATATTCTTTTATGCATATAAAAAGTTGGAACAACCTTACTCTAGATGGGAAGATTACTCTAGCACAGTGGGAAGATTACTCTAGCATGACCCTTAAAACCGTCAGTTCCATCATCAACGATAGGTTTGGTTGTCTCAGGTGAAGGCTTGTCATCAGAATATACTACAACAGATGAAGAATAAAGAAAGTCGCCTTAAGACAGTTCAGCTTCCTATAATGATGGTCACCACTCGAGATCTACATCAACTTGACATTCCACTGAAGTTACATCATAAGTCTACATTACCAGAAACCAATGTCATTGCACATAGCCTTACCTCTAAATGTATATAATTCTCATCCCAAAGAAACAACCTTCCCATTGTTCATCTAAATATTTTCTTATGAATAATTCATCTTATCACATTTTTAGTGGAAATTTTCACATCTTATCACATTTTTAGTTGGAATTTTCACTTCTTATCACATTTTTAGTTGGAATTTTCACATCTTATCACATTTTTAGTTGGAATTTTTACATCTTATCACATTTTTAGTAAGAATTTTCACATCTTATCATATTTTTAGTTGGAATTACCTAAACCTTATGGGCGACACCTACTCGTAAGGCTCAATCTTCAACTTCATTTAGTTTAATAAGTATTTTTATAGAAAGAAGAATGTTAGGACTATGAACGTGTGGGTAGAATCTTATCGCCACTTACATAAACGACAAAAAATATGAAAACATTGTTGGAAAAGATAGAAGATAAAAGAAGAATTATTGAAGAAGCTTTAATGCATTAACATATCCCTCTCCTATTTATAGGGAGGATTTCCCTCAACAGAATAGAGGATTTCCCTCAACAGAGTAGAGAGATTTCCTCATATAGTTAGGGAAATCTTATTTGTTATCATGCCCCCGCAAGATGGTGCTCCTATCAAGGATACCAATCTTGGATCATGCATAGCAAACAGTTTACTAGCAAGAGGCTTCGTGAGTAGGGCAAGAGCAGATCGCTGCTGCTGTTGCGGTTGCTGTTGTTGTTGCTGCGGTTGCGACGACGGTGACTGTTGTAGCATAGGAGAAAGCTACAACAATGCTACAGCAGAGGAAAAAGCCACAGTAGAGGAGAAAGCTGAGGAGAAAGCTACAACAATGCTGCAGCAGAGGAGAAAACTATAGCAGAGGTGCAACAGGGGAGGAAGCTATAGCAGAGGAAGAAGCTACAGTAGAGGAGGTAGCTACAGCAGAGGAGGAAGCTACAGTAGAGGAGGAAAGCTACAACGATGCTACAATAGAGGAGGAATCTGCAGCGATTTGGTGGAGAAATCTACAGTGATTTGGTAGAGAAATCTGCAGCAATTAGCTCTTAACAAGAGATGAGGATCGATAGTTGACAGCGAGGCAGCGGACTGTGATTAATGTAGATCACAGCCTGATGAAGACGATGCTATGACGACGGACAACCCGAGCCTAGGGTCGATGCAGGCGATGCCGGTGAAGAAGAAGGCCGCATAAAGGAGAAGAGAGAAGGAGCGGACAGGGGTTGGCGAGGGATCCACTACCGAGGGCAAGCAGCCGGCCGCACCAAAATAGGATGGCGACATCGGGTGTAGTCACGGTAGCGGTTGGGGTAGCAACGAAGTTGTCACGCGCCATACAGCGGACGATCGTACAACGGACGGAGAGGGGAGTCCGACGGGGAAGTGAGTCCGGCGAGAAAGAGTTCCTCCCTTCTCTGCTCTGTAAAGGCAAGGGATGTGATGAATGACAAGCTTCGATGGCCGTGGAGCCTCGCTCGTCCCACCGGCTCTGATACCATGTTGGAAAAGATAGAAGACAAGAAAAATAATTGAAGAAGCTTTAATGCATTAACATATCCCTTTCCTATTTATACAGATTAGGAGGGAGGATTTCCAATAATAGAGTAAAAAGATTTCCTCATATAGTTAGGGAAACCTAATGATCACCTAACACTTTCGACAATATAAAAAAGAGGTCACTAAAGATGTTACCACCACCCTTGGAAGCCTAACGCAAGAAGCATTGACGAGTGACATTTTGCATCACCATACTTTCTGCATGTTGTGTGAGGGTTATGGGTTTGATATGTTTTAGACCAAGTTTTATAGATGATCATATTATTATTAGTTGAGATTACCTAGGCTTAATTATAGATTACTCTTATAGGCAAATCTCTTTAGTATTTTCATTTCTAAACTTAAAAAATTTATATTGAAATTATTATAATTAAGAAAGTGAAATATTTAATCTTATTTATCCTAACATCGTCGATTTTACTGATGAAAGATACAGTATGTATGTGATAGCACGTGCAAGAATAATATAAAAATGATGAACAAAAAGATAATTTTAATATTTTAATTATGTCCTAATTAAAATATTTTAGTCGACTATTATGATGATGTCAGGTGTCGTGAGGGGCCATTCGCACCACCAAAACAATCGACTAAGTTTTAATTAAGGCATAACAAAAGAAAACATAATTGGGATATCAAAATTATCATTTTGTCTATAGTTTTCGTGCCATTCTTGTACGTGCTATCATGTATTGTATCTTTCATCAGTAAAACCGACGATGTTAGGATACGAGATTAGATGTTTCATTTTCATAACTATAAAAATTTTAATATAAATTTTTGAAGTATAAAGACCAAGATATTAAAATTGGATAACTATAAAGGATAATATATATTTAGGACAATTGCCTAAGCCTCCAAGTACCCAAGGAAAACCACCGCTCATAAGTATCTATATATACTTAAACTTTATGTTGTTCAATGAGCAATCGTAAGACAAAAGAATGTTAGAATAATAAACGTGCTAGTAAAATGTTTGTCATCCCTTCCACGAAAGAGTAAGTATCTTAGAAACATAAACAAAAGTACTACAATTTTATTGGACAAGAAAGACTCATTAACCACTGAACGGTTACACACAAAGTAGTTGCAAGTCTAATGATCATCTATCACTGACATCGAACAGAAGATGAGCTCACTAAAGATGTGTCATCCCAAAACCCTACGGATGACTAAGGTTTCGCATCGCGATATAGAGAAACAAAGAATCGAGATTGTGTTGTGCTGAGTAGAAGACAGGACGCATGGAGTGTAGCAGCTCAGCTGTCTCCTGCATGCCAACGTTCGCTTTGTGTGATACATCAAATATTGTTTGGTGATTTCCATAGAATTTTTTGTCCAAAGTTGCAGGTGGTTGAACGAACTTAGTACCATACCTAATGGTGGTAATGTCTTCGATAGATGTAGCAGAAACAAAGAACCACCACCTGATTTCTAGATAGAATTAAGGCCACTTTGGTTGATGAGAAAGAGACAATAGTTTCTTATAGATCGAGGCTTTTCCTAACAACTAAAAGTTTTTTTTGTAGATTAATTATATGATTAAGATATCATAGCATGTTAGGAGTTTCATTCTTGCGTGTAATTAATGTTTGGGTAATATCATCTCTCTAATTGACTTGCTTAATATTATCTCTCTAATTGGCTTGCTCCATGCACTTTCTTTTAGTTTTACCTATCAAGTGTATTCAATATAGAATATTTTTGAATTAATTATGTATTACCTTCTGTATTTAGATCTTATTAGCATCATGATTTATGTACTTAAAAAAAAATTTACATTGAGATCTCTATAATTCTGAAAATGAAATAAATAATCTCATTTATCCTAATGTAGTCAGTTGTGAAAAATATAATACGTGACACCACGTGTTGGATCGACATGAAAGTGATAAGCAAAAAGATAATTTCAATATCTCATCCGTTTTTAATGACTTTATCAGCAAAAATGTAATTTCAATATATCATGTAAATGAAAGTGATATTAAAATTATCTTTTTGCTTATCACGTTTACGTGATCCTATACGTGATGTCACATGTTATACTTTTCGTTAATGCAGCTGACGGTATTAGGACAAATGAGATTATTTGTTTTACTTTCAGAACTATAGAGGTCCAAATATAAATTTTTTAAGTATAAGGATCGTGATGCTAATAGGGTGGGGTAATATATAATTAGCTCAATATTTTCTAACCATTTAAGCTTTTGGTTTTGTTAGTTACCTAATTAAAATCTTTAAGAAAGAAAGAAGAGAAGCAATTCTTAAGTGAAATACCAATAAACTTAAGAAAGACATGGGTGATAATTTGATAGCTGATAACTTCCCAAGGTTGGAAGATTATTGTAAAGGGAATTTGGGTTGAAGATATTAACATTATCTACTATTGAATTACTTTGAGAAGGATAAGGAGGTCTCATTTTGGTATTGATATTGATGTAGGCAGCCAAACTAAGCCTTTCTCTCTCTATCTCTCTCACACACATTCGCATGCAAGTACATTCTCCTCTCTCCTCTCTCCTCTCTCCTCTCTCCTCTCACACACTCACATCAAGTCATTTTCAATTTACATGTAGTTGGGATCCTAATTTTGAGAAGGATAAAGGTCTCTCTCACAAAACATTTCAATTTAGATGATGAGTTTGCTGATTTGATTTTCAACTTTGTTAAGGGATAGAGATACCATCTCATCTCCATTTTCTCTCTCTCTCTCTCTCTCTCTCTCACACACACACACACACACGTCAAATCATTTTAATTAGTTTAAAGATTGGATTGTTAATTTTGGGAAAGATAGAGGTCACATCACACTTCCACAGTGAGTTAGGTAGACAATTAAACCTCTCACTAAGTTGGTGGTCCAAAAGGTCAGAGATCAATTAAGTTGATGGCTAGAAACTCCACAGATCACTTGCAAACCTGTAAATAAATGTATGAACTTTCTCATGTAGTATATAGTTCTTGACGTGGAGAGAAGTCTGCCCTATACACTCTTATCACATAGGGAGTTTGGATTGGGATTCCTAAAAAGATCATAAGATAATCATTAATTTGACGAATTTGAATTATTGTATAAGATATTTAAATTCGGATTAATGATAATAGATCTATTTTAGTCTTATAAATCAATTAATATCTCAATGAACTTCTTACTTAACTATTTTTGTCCTTATCAAACCATAAACAATAATACAGACTTATAACAACTATTGCTAGTCATATTCGTAAATAGTTAAGTCCTATTTAAAACTTTTACTATGTCTAATACTATGAGGCTAATTACATGTTTTCCTATTTAATTAGTTATCTTTAGTTTTTCGATTCTTACATTTTCAAAAATTACATTGGGATCTTTATATTTACGAAAGTGAAACATTTAACCTCATTTCTCCTTGCACTGTCGACTTTGCTATGAGATATGTAAACAACTAAATCTCTTAGTAGTTCAAAAGGTCATAAGTCATTGCATCACTTGCAAACCTACAAATCTATGAATACGAGGATGCACCAAAAGTTCTAAAAAGAGGGAAGGCTATCTCACATAGTAGTTCTTAACATGGAGAGAAGCCTACCTTTTAATTAGTTCTAAGGCTATCTCATGTAGTAGTTCTAAAACTTTTACTGTCTAATACTACGAGGCTAATTACATGTTTTCCTATTTAATTAGTTATCTTTAGTTTTTCGATTCTTACATTTTCAAAAATTACATTAGAATCTTTATATTTATGAAAATGAAATATTTAACCTCATTTCTCCTCGCACTTTCGACTTTGCTATGAGATATGTAAACAACTAAATCTCTTAGTAGTTCAAAAGGTCATAAGTCATTACATCACTTGCAAACCTACAAATCTATGAATAGGAGGATGCACCAAAAGTTCCAAAAAGAGGGAAGGCTATCTCACTTAGTAGTTCTTAACATGGAGAGAAGCCTAGCTTGCACATTGTTATCACATAGATAGTTTGGATTGGGATTTAGAAAGTAGTCATTAATTAATTTGATGAAGTAGAATTATTGTGTAAGATATTTAAACTCAGATTAATAATAATAGATCCATTTTAGTCTTATAAATCAATTAATATCTTAGTAACCATTTCACTTAATCGTTTTGTCGGATGTCTCCGAAGAGACTAATCCTTTTGTCCTCATCAAAACGTAAACCATAACATAGACTTATAAAAACAATCACTAATCATATCTACAAATAATTGAATCCTATTTTGTCTACTCTTCGAGGAGATAATAGGCTTGGTAATTTAATGAACTTAAATCTCTTATCCAAAATTCTTAAGCTAATACAAATCTTCTTTCGCTTTTAATATTGGATTGAAGCGGTCATCATACGATCAGTGGTGATACACTACAAAATCTGAGTGACTTATTAATTTGATGAAACTAAGTTACTATTCAAAATATTTAAATTTAAATTAATGCATAAAACCATTGGAGTCTTATAAATAAACTCAAATCTCAATAAATATCTCACTCGAACCTTTCACTCTCATCAAAATATAATATATAACCAAAGATATAAATCTACAAATAGCCAAACCCTAACCAAAATATAATTTCTCACTTGATCCAAAATTGTTATGACCAAATAAAGAAATTTCAAGCCAACTCTTCCGGTGGATATGCTTCGACCACATCTTTATCATGGAATTGAATCTTTGATGGCTACATTTGTTGCCGGAAGCCTCCCTCCCCTCATCCATTTGCCACCCTATCAAGATATTCCCGTGTAGTTTCTCTTCCTCACCCACTTGTGGCTTTTGGTGGGCCACAAGAGGAGGGGATTGGCCAGCTGCCATTGGGGCCCGCGTGCCCCCCCTCCTTCGCCTATTAAAGCCCGACTGCAATAGAAGCAAGCAAAGATAAGAAGAATGAGCTGAGGAGTGGATTTGGACTTACTCTTGTTTCCCTTCTCTTCCTCCCTACTTTGGTGTCTTCTTTGCATTGCATCAGATGGCCGTGGAGGTTGAAGACGATGTCTTCTTTGCAGATCTAAGCAAGCAGATTGCCATGCTAATTATGGATGATGGGGAAGAATTCCCAGTGCAGTGTCCACCCCTTCCGGCTCAGGTTTTCCAAACCAATCTTTGTGAACTGTTTCCTCAAATGGCCGCCATAGGGGAGGGATAAGATGTCTGCCATGAAAACCTTGCTCTTCCTGCTGCCTCTTTTCTTTCTTTAGAACCATTTAAGCAAACTTAAGAGGTTTGGTAGCTGGATAAATCATAAGATTTTCTTTTATCTTGTAAAAAAAAAAAGGAACTCAATTAGATTAATGTTTGATTCACAATTGATTCCCCTGAGACATGTATAGTAATAAGATCATTTAGTCCCACGTTGATTGAGGAGTATGGGAACCAAGGACTCATAAGTCTATCGGGTTTTCTTTATCCTTAAATTTTTTATTTGGAGCTCATATACTTTGAAAGAGCATTTATAAAGTCATTTAGTCTCACATTGATTGAAGAATATGAGAACCAAAGACTCATAAATCTATCGAGTCTCTTTTACTCTTAAAACCTTTTTTTAGAGTTAACATATTTGAAAGGGCAAAATCGTATATGCCCATCGCCCAAAATAGATAATTCCTCTTGAGCCTACAGACTACACCAATGACTGATCGACCAAATGATCTCTTATTATATCATATCATATCTGAGTTCTTTTATTTCATCTAATTTGGTAATGTATATATTCTGGTCTTCATGTTTTCAATCATCAAATGGACAATTCTTGTAAGCCTATGGGCATTGGTAGCCTATGGGCCGCACCAATGATCGATCGACTAAATGATCCACTACTTGAGTTCTTTGTCTGTGACATCACCAATCATGGTCTGAATCGGACTTTCATATATTGCAGTCATCTAATTTGGAATGTATGTATTCTGGGCTCCATGTTTTCAATCATCTGATGAAATGTTTGACACCGGTTCATACCATGTTCTCCACAGGGGCTTCTTCCCTGCATGCCTCAAACCATGATGCCGCCATCATCATATGGCTACGAGGAGACGGCCTTCAGAAGGGAGAGAAAAGGAACTGGAGTCTTCATTCCACTCTCCACTGCACCAACAAGAAAGAACAGGCCAAGGAGATCCACTTGGGTGGACAACCGCAGCGACTCCCATGGGCAGAAGCTGGGCATGTCTGCGTCCGTGGCTTCTCCCATCACCATCACCAAACCTCATCGACCCAAATCATTGCAGTAACTCGAATGTGCTAAAGAGGCACATATAGTAATATCAAATGATCTTAGCTCATACTAACTACAGAAATTGTCATGGTAGGTTTGTACAGGAGAAAAACACTCTTCCAACTGGTTATATGTGTACTTGTGAAGAGGGCCTCAAATAAGCTTCCAACCTCCTCTGTGGAATGTATAATTCCTGCAATAGCTAGAAATGTATTGGTTGATGAGTGCAAAGCATGAAAAATAATTATGTTATGAAGATGGTGTTGATGTGATGAGGTCTAATCAAATAAAAAATGAAGCCTCTTTAGAATTGCAATACTTGGACAATTGTAAAAAAAATTAAGTCATAATTATGTTTAGTGTTTTGGATATTATAATTATAGTTTTATCCCAGCGATTATTATCGATAATTAAAAAATGATGGGATGAAAACAATAAGTTTATAGCAAATGGAATCGAGATATCATTTTCGGTGTCAAATGATTCTCTTATTTTAAATCTATCCAATACAAGAGAAATAATTGATCTGAATGCATCTACATCCAGAGAATATCTTATAAAAGAACCAACAAGGATTTGAAAAGAAGGATGATAGCATTGATAACTGTACGAGGAAATCTCACTCATCAGTTGAGGAAAATCCTCTTTTCTAATATGTATAAATAGTTATTACATTCAACTAATTCAAATGAACTTTGTAATTATATTTCACTCTATCAAGCATTGCATCCACTTGAAAACATTAAATCAATGATGGATTTTTATCAAATGTATGTGCTATATATATATATATATATATATATATATATATATAGTATCAACTATTGATAGTTTAAAATTTTTGAATAAGTTTAATTGGGCAGTAGCTGTTCATTCTTTTATTCCTTAAGAGTCTAAAAATAGTAATACAAAATGCAAAAATTTAAACAAAACGAGACTTTTTCAGTATACGAAAGTAATTTGGAAATCGAGAGACTAACTGATGAACCAATTTTGCGAAGCAATACAAATGTAACAGAACAGAGAATGTATTAAGCTTATCGATTAAGTAGTCAACCAAAGAGAGAAAGTTGTCTGAAAACAAAAGTCAAAAAAAAAAAAAAAAGATAAAGTCAAGCTAAATATTTATCTCACATGACTAACACATCAAAAGATCAATTTATATATATAGAGTATTGTTAGGACCCTTTTTCTAAGCTTTTGAATTCTAATTATTACATATTTCAATGGCTAGTTGGAAGAAAGTAAACGATTAACCAAGTAAAGCAATCATAATATCAATTATGTAAGTTTTTGGATTATAATGATGTTGAATTAACCTATATAGTGTCAATAGTTGGGTCCGATCCCAATCTGAATAATGATATAATATATTTTATTTTTATTATTTTACCACCCGATATAACGTTCCGTAATGATCCACTAGTTTATCGAAACCAGTATTGGATCTAGATTTAAATTCTAAAACATTTTGGGCAAATCTATCAAGAATATAAACGATATGATTACTTCATAGCTCAATAAAAAATGAGAACTAAGAAAAATAATTTAAATCTGAAATCATATCTGAGGAGTGAAGAGAAATATTCATGAAATAAGAAGACGGAAGTACACTCAGAAGAGCTTACATACTGGTTTCACATGGATTTAACTGACCTGTCTAGATTTCGTGTAGTTCTTCGTACGGCACAACATAAGTATTCAATTTGAGCTTTCCATGCTTCTTGTTGGCCTCATTGGTCCATTTTTCTTTGCTGCTCCTCACACTTTTTTATCTTCCGGCAGAAGGCTTCGTCCTGCAAATTGTGCTCATCGTATAGTTTTAAGGGGGAGGAGTAGCCTTCTCGTAACACTGCACGCCTAAAAGAAGGGTTACAATAGCAGCCTAAATTGCATAGAAATGAGAAGCATGGATGTGCTTGATTGCATTAGCATGGAAATAATTCCATAGAGCATAATAACATGGTAACAAACAATCACAAGGAACACTTGTGCAATCAGACAAAAATATATATATCAAGGAAAAATGTGATCAGATATCAATCTTATTGGCAATAAGACAATTGGATTTGCTGCATGATACAAGGACATATTTATGTGTAGTGCATACTTACATGCATGCTCAACCTTTTGTTGACAATAGTAGAGAGGAAAACTTGATGATGATGATCAGAAGACAGGGACATTTAGAAGATTGATAATATTAACCCATTGCGGACAACCTGGCTTGGATGACAGATTTGGAATCTTTCTTCCTGTTACACAAATTTCTCAAGAATGTTAGGCAAAGCATGCAGCTGAAAACAACCTACAAAGAACAAATTGTAAAGACAAAGAATTACCCCTTGAAATATGATAAATATGATAGACCAATGCAACTAACTGTGGGGCAGTTCATTGTCTGGTGACATTCCTACGTGCTTCAACCGTGAGAGAATGCTTTCAGCTAGAACCGATCTCAAAGATGTCAGATTTGCTGTTCTCTTACAGCCGGTTCACACAGATATTAATACCCTTCCCCCCATGGAAATATTAAAAAGGAAGAAGAAGATCCATGCCTATTTTTGATATTCTACGTATTGCTACATTGTATACATTTGACACTTCTGTTCCATATTTCCCTTGATGAGTATAGTTTATGTACAATTCAAACAAAATAGCTAGAGGAATATCAGTGACATGACCAAAAATAAATATTACAGGAAAGCGAGGGCTTAAGCTACCACAGCCTCTGCACCTTTCTCAGGTTGAAAAGAGAACACTTGATCACTAACTGAACACACTCAAAAACCCACCCGCCGACTGACCCCTGCAACTTCTCATGGATGACCCTCTTGGGCAGAATGTTACGTTTTCCTCCGCTTCCGTCTTAGCGAAGACATAGCACTCAAGCCAAGGTTGCTTTGACCATCCTGAAAAGAAGTAATATTTTCAACCAGCAATGAACTATCTTGAAGAGGTTCTGATGTTTTCTTCATATCGTCAGGCACAGAATGGCCCGAAAAATTTTGAGGATCTTCAGAGATGTCAGAGGTTACTCTCGTGGGCCTTGAATTCTCAATTTGACTTGAAGTTGGTTGAGTTGCGTCAACTTGTTCATCACTTTCGTCCATGCAGAACCCACCTCCACTGAAAAGATAGTCTCGAGATGTGTCATCCTCCAGAGCATGTTGTTTGCAGCCATCTCTATCTTCACGATCCATCTCTGCTGAACCCTGAATTGGACTGGCAGCCAGCTGGATCGCATCACCTTGTAGATCATTATCATCCAGACAGAATCCACCTCCTGAGAAAAGGTACTCTCCGGAAGAGCTATCCTTGGAAAATGTATGTGCTCCTTTGTCAGCATCAGATAAATCTCCAACTCTACTCCTACTGTCATTCTCAATTGGTTCCTGCTCTGTTGCAACTCCTAGCAACTTACTACCACTCGGGTTCAGTGTTCCATTACTTTCATCAACTTCAAAATCTTCTTCTGCATATTGTACTTGCTTCAACGGCCTCATCGACTGGATAATTGTAAGTTCATGGAAACAAATTAGATATGTTACAAAAAGAAAAGTCAAAAGATGCTAATGACAAAAGTTATGTTAATATAAATGTATATGCATATATATAAACTAAAGAGCAAGGTTAAAAATATTGAGGTGTAATGACCATATCGTACCAGTTTGATCACACACCCATATAATGGTGTACCACCAACACCGACATGTTAAGCAATTTTAAATTATTTTATTCATGTAGTGAGGTTCTGGTATAACCATACTGCAAGTTAAACCCTGTTTAAGAGTATTGAAGCAAGTTTCAAAACAACGATAAAACTACTATCCAACTAGCTGAGTGATGGCAGTCTTCTTTCAGGAAATACTTAAAACAGAAAAACTGTCGGGAATTTAACAACGAAAAATAGGAAACACAACCAATAATCTAAAGAGATGAGGGAATCAGCATTGCAATATCATGGATATGACACGAGCAAACTTACTCTGCACAACTTTGGCAGAACTTCAGGCACCTTGGTGTGATTTTCCAATTGAACATTGACATTATAATCATCGCCATCATCAGTAGAATCAGAGTCTGCCTTTATTGGACTGCTTCTACCTCGGACCTTTCCCCTTCCTCTTGCTCCTCTTCCCCTTCCCCTTCCCCTTCCCCTTCTCCCTTTAACTGTCCTATTCAGACTCAGAACACTAGTATCATCTATATCATCTTTTTCCAGTACATGTGAGTCTCCAGCCAGATCCTCTGAATAAATAAATTCTTTCTCAGTCTTCTGCCCTCTCGAGTGTCTCGGAACTTTCTTACCCCTTTTAGAGTTGCCACCAGTAGAGTTCTCAGGTTTATATTCCTCTCCTGTAGAGAGTCCTGTGCATCGCTTTTTCCTAGAACTGGGCCCTTCTTTGACAAGTTCATCAGTCAAATCAGATGACAAAGTGCCTGTAATTCCTTTCAAAGCCTTCTTAATTCGTTGACTACGTACTTTTGCAAACCTCTCATTGAATGTATAAAAGGCCTCAAGCCGCAGCTGCGTCTGTATCAAGAACAAGAGAATGAAAGTTGGATTAAGAACTTCTGAGTTCAGCCCAACTTCTTAAGCAGATAAAATGGAACATATGGCAACAATCATTAGGGGGCATGCCTTAAATCAGAAACAACTAAATGAGAAAGGTAAATACAAATTAGCTGTCAAATATCTGAGGATGATGTGATGAAACTAAGCAAATTTATCATAATCAAGTAGAAAAAAAGCAAACAATATTTGCAACGACAACATTGCTTATGAGAAATGACAATTGTGAAAAGTAACTGAAAACAACAAGGCAAAGAAAGAAGAAAGCTTTCAGCTAAGAAGCTAAGGCAGGCGAGCTGAAAAATTATAAGTTGAATTAAATCGTACACACCAAAACTAGAACAAAACAATAATTTAAAGGTGATTCAACTATAACTGTTCCACAAGATGAAGGTAAGTACTGAATATAAACCTCGTGTTTGTTGTACTCCTTTAAAACAGGTACAAGTAATTCATCAGCTTTCTGGGTAGTCCATCCAAACTTTTCCCAACACAACCTACAGACATTTACAAAGGTGAGTGGGATAAATATAAAAAATAATTTTTGAGGCAAAAGGAACAAATGCTTTAGTGTAAGTAGGATATAATCTAGTAGCCTTAATACTTATCTTACAATGTTGTTAAAATCACATATAACTGTTGATATTAGCTATTCTCAACGTTTCTAACATATCAACATCAATGATATAGAAAACTTGGAAGTTTTAGAAGAAGAAAGATAGCATATATTTGGAAAGCAAAGTCAACATGGACTTGATTGAAATTCATCCTCCACCTTTAGCTATGGGATTTTTCAGCTTGGATATCTGTTTTCATTTCCCTTTTCTCCTTTCTTCTGCCTTTTCCCCAATACAAATTCTTGTTCATTAGTCTTAACACCAAAACAGCTTCCTTTGTACAGTAACAATCTAAACAATTTGGTGCAGCTATACCTCTCTAACAACTGATTCCCCGATCGCTACTCTCCCCAGTGATTAGGGTTGCATAGTTTAGAGAGAGTGAAATCATCTCAATGAATCAGTTTTAGAAACTCGGTCCTTCTACACTCGTATATCATCTGCTTCTGTAAAAGGAGGCAGCCCACGCTTCTGCTTTAAACTAAATCCCTAGATTATCATGATAAAACAAAAGGGTAGTGTTTTCGTAGATACTCTCTCCTTTCCAATGTCTGTGCGTACTTTAAAAAGCCAGACCACCTGCCAAGTTCAAAATTTTCATGTAGTTGGCCTTATTCAAACAAGAATCAGGCTGAAGAGATATTAGCCTCTAGGAAGTTGCCTCATACCACCATCTCTTCTACCACGCCATGTATACCAGGAGCATCTCATCCTCATGTGATACATCAATCTGAAACTTATTCCAACAAAGAAAATTCTTGCCTCATCCACCACCTTCCACCAGAAAACACACTTCCATTCATCACCATTTGTATCTCACCAAAAGAATGGAGACTATTGCCAGTCACCTCCTCAAGCATTTGGAAGCAAAAAAACAAAATAATAATCTTCTAATATAATGATTCAAAATTTGACCAGAGATCTGCATGATTTGATCATCACAAATCTAAGCTATTCAAGGAAATATAAAGGAAAGCCTCAACATGTTCTCAATCTTATTTCTCAAGATTCCTTCACCTGAGGAGGATTTCACTCTTTCTTCTCCATCATTATCATCACTCCTTGCAACCTTTTACAATCACGAAGAACTAAAATTTTAATAAGCGATTTATCTTGTTAGGATATCACAAAATGTAATACTTTCAGATGTTATTTAAATTCTGGGGACACTTGAGGTTCCTGCTGGCCGCCATTACAAATCATTACATGGCATGCCAAACAGCACAGCTGTCATGCCATCGAAATAAAAAAACCAAATATACATCCTAGCACTAAATCACCAAAATAAGAAACCTGTACTCTCTAAGCCCACATCCCACTTTCCATGATAAAACTTCCTCTTTGACATCCTTTTGAAGATTGTGTGGTAAATACAGGTAGCAACCATTCTTTATCCCCTGCATGACCCCAGCCCCTGATAAATTCAGAGCAGCAGCTGATTCTACCCTTGCAACACAAGCCAAAGTGCATTGAAGTGTGCAACCCCAGAACCATAAAGAAAAGTGTTGCCTCCTTTTAAAGTATGAATTTACCAGTTTGATCCAGTTCTTTCATTGGAACAGAAACTCAAAATAGGGGTTCAGTTTTTTGTTTCCTCAGCGGAACATGTTTCAGGCAAAATGTTGTGTTTCACCTAAAACTTAAATCCTTTTTTTTCTCTAGCACTGCCAACATCATTTGAAATTAGCAATACTATATAAGATAATTATATCATCTTCTTTTATTTCTGACAAACACCTATCTAAAACTAACACTGGTTTCCTATTAAGATGGATTGCCATGCCAGTTGTTGCAGCCGAACTGTGCATATGGGATTAAGCACAAGCACTCATGTTTCACTTAGATAATCCCAGCCAATCCATGCTAGTCCTTGAAGAATGTAGTTAACATCGAAAACGCAACAACAATTTGTTCATACCAAGGACCATTGTACCACCTTGAATGGTATGTACCGGTCTATGCATGGACCTGTATGCAGTCTGCCCCCATTTCAGGCTGTCCGATCCAACTCGTAAAAAAAACCCTTCAAACAGCAATTACGGCTCATGAACGGAAGCCCTCTTCTCGTTGCTGCCCTATTCTTGTGACAACTGTCACCGTGCCGCTGCCATTCTGTCACGAACGGTCGTCGCGCACCCGCAACAACTCCGTTCAACGAACCGTTCGTCGCTCACTCCTATCTGTACTGCTGCTTGGCAGCCTATTTTGCTTTAGTTTTGGGCCATTTTGCTTGTAAAAATGTAAGTTCGAACAAACTGCAGCGTTACAAAGCGACCGCTCACCGAACCGAGCAAAACAGCCCCAAAACAGCCTAAAACAGCTCCGTTTTCGCGTGCCGCGGGCTGATTTCTGGAATCTGCCTCCGCTCACCAAAACGTCAGCCATCTCAGCCCCTTGGAACCACCCGGGTGGCACAGGGCTGGATGGGGCTTCGGTTATATACCGGGCGTTGAACTCTCTTTCGCAAGTTTGCACGTTGCCTTGACGGGAACTTGTTTTCGCGCCCGGGACCAGGTGAGCGGCTGTTTGTGGGCTTGCAGCTGTTCGTTCAACCTTCTAAAGCCCTTGTTTTCTCCCTCTCCCTCTTTTCTCTTGTGCACGCAAGGTGCTCGCTGAATTGCTTGTAAAGCTTCCCCCTTTTTGCGAGACGTCGGGACTTGTCCGTCGCTCGTTCTTTCGAACTAATCAACTTTCTCTTTTTACAGGTCCTTCGGGACCTGCGAGAGGTTACAAGTGGGCTGATCTTTGTGGACGCAAATCGCAAGGGCGAAGTGCGACTTAGGCAACGCAAGCTAAGTTCGCGTCTTTGCCGCAAGGGTGCTCCGCGACTTAGGCAACGCAAGCTAAGTTCGCGTTTTGGCCGCAAGGGTGCCTCACGCCTTAGGCAATTCCAGCTAAGGCCGTGACAATTCGTCGTCATTTATCTCCCCGGTGAACTCCCTCCTCTTCTCCACCACTTCCTCTCCTACATTTTTCCTCCTCCTCTTCCTCCTCTTCCTCCACATTCTACCCTTCTTCCTTCCTCTTCGTCCACAACCTCCCCTTCTTCCTTCCTCTTCCTCCTTCCTATCCTTCCTCTGTCTTCTCTTCTTCATTTCTCTTCCTTCCTCTTCTTTTTTCTTCCTCCACCTCTTTTTCTTCCTTCCTCTTCTCTTTCTTCTTCATCTTCAAAACACCATTATGAACCGATATACAATGTGTCAGTACACCAATATCAACCAGTCTGACCAGATCACTAAAACAGGTCTGGTACTCAAAACCACAGTCCTTGGTTTATACCATGCATTTTCAAGTAAACCATATAGCATGCTGCAGTAAAATGCCAGCACAAGAATTGCACATGGCCAAACTCTGACAAGGTACATGATAACATTATTGGTTGCTATCTAAAGTTGATGTCACAAGGTCACTAACCTAGGAATAATACCTAAACCAAACAAATATATGTAAATGAACTTTTGAATACATATTCTCCTCCTTAGGAAGCTATTGTAATTTCCTAATATTTGCCTCAAACAATGAGCCAATTAAGAATATGACAATGAGAAAGTTATTAAAGTTACATATCAATTGAAACTCTTATCAATTTCCCACTCTATCTTTAGTACCACTCTATGTCAAAGTGCCCCAGATTTACTCCTGAATACTAATGGCTGCGCTTCTACTGCAATTCAGACAGGCTTCTAGAGCAATTGTTAGCAATCTTATGAACTAAGGCACCATCTTATCAGAATTCAATATAAAAATACACAAGGTTACATTGTAGACACAACTATATTAAAAAGATTCTTAAAACAAATGGTTTAACGCTCCTACTACATAAAAAAAACATGTTCCATACCTACAACTTCACATTACATGAATTGAAGTCATGGTACCTTATTGGCTTCAGTAACTAGTAGGACCAGTATGGTATCTGTAAACTAGGTTATTGGCTACAATAACTAGTAAGACCAGTATGGTATCAACAAACTAGGCAAGAAACTGACCTATGCCATCCTGTATTACCAGAAAAAAAAATCAAACAATAAATACCAATTGGTACCAATCTATATGGTCCTGTACCACTCCTTGATCAGGCTGGTAAACACCAATTCAAACCAAATGGTACATGAGTACATCCAAAATTAAATTCCTTGTCACAGTATGTGTGGAATCAATTTTACAGTGCAAGGAATTTACCTTTCTGAATCTTTATCTTTAGGTGCCAATGTCAAGCACAATACTTAAGAAAGTAGAAAGTACAGCTTATACCCTAGTGCCAAGTGAATCAATGAGAAACTCTAACATGCCAATTAGATTTTTTTTTATCTTTATGGCAAAGCTGAATTTCAATGTGTAGCTAACTCCACAAGATGTCAGAAAAAACAAACTAAATTTTGGGCTATACCCGGTTACAGATATCTACCAGTGTTTATCTTCCTACTTAAAACAAGCTAAATTTAGGATCAATGTTGGTAATTATGAATAAATTGTTACAATAATTTGGTCATTATAATCAAATTTTGCAGTAACTCACTTGCGAAGTAAAGGCAAATCTGGCTTTCCCCACATGAAAGGCTCTGTTGATTCATCAACTTGTGGTGAAGTGTATGCACTAATGACCATTTCACTAGGAAAAGATGGAGAGATATGCCAATTCTTGCTCACATTTCTCTGCATTTCAATGTAAGATATTTAAGAACCTAAAACTGAACATTTACTTCAGAGATAAAATATAACTGATAAAAATATCAGGGCAACCATAGGAGGATTGAAGCTCACATGCTTATCAATGAAGATGTCTTTAATTGCCTCATTGCCAGTAGGTTTTTCATCATCATGACCCCTTGAAACAGACTCTTCAGATGCATCTCCCTGAGAACTTTTTATTGCATCAGCACCATTATTGTTTTCTTTCAATGATCTGTTTGAATGGCTACCAGTAACAAGTTTTCCTAATATAGCTGGATCTGGGGACTCAACCCATTGTCTAAATTTCTGGAGGCCATCTTCCTCAGGAAATGCATGTATAACTTCAATTGCATTAACAATTCCAATCCCACTGCACTAGAAAGATTAAATGATTTAGATCTACAAATACACAGCAATTCTACATTTCCAGTTAACTTGATAAAGCAACATATTAATCCTCAAAAACTATCTAAAGATAATCTAATAATCTCCAGAGATGTAGAACTGGCAAAGATCCATAAGAAATTTGATTCCATTGATTCCAACAGAAAGCAGAATACAATTAATATTTACCAATTACAGCTAAACAAATGCATAACCAACAATTCATACTTATCAAACCATACACATCATTCTATTCACAATTCATCTGGGCATTCACAAGATGGATTAGAACTTAAGGGACAGATTCACAAATCAATTGAATTAGGTGTCAGATAGATAATATAGCAAATGATCTTCTCAGCGGTTTCTCATCTCAACTATTAGAAAAGGAAAGCGCACACCACCTCAATAAAGCAGACATGTTAAGTAAGATTTAGTTCTAGGAACTAATTTGCTTTTCCCTATCTTTGATGCAACAGGAGATTATTTAAGGGTAAACCTGAAGCGCATATGTAAGATTAGCTTTAAGTATTTATTTATGTCCACTAGGTCCTACTAAATGTTGACAACAGTTCAAAAACTAAAGAGGTGAAAATAAATTAGCACAGTTTCCTTTTCAGTGTTCATCAGTCCTATTTTTACATTTTTGCTCCTCCCAAGTTTGGATACTTTATAATCTGCTCTTGGCGATGTATTATATGCCATGAAGCAATTTTCATTCAAGATTAGAACCCAGGTATATCCCAGATACTCTTAAATTTGAAAGACAAAATTAATAAATAGAACGTAGTATAGAAGAACAAAGTTCTAGATCATAACATCTTATAAAGTTTGCCCTTTGTTTTAAGGGAGGAAAAATAGATCCAACCCATGGTCGCATATACAATAAATCTTATGTTTGTCTTACAGAAATTTCTGGTATAAAAGGATACTAATCAGTTTTGGGATACACTTGATAAAACACCTAAAAACTATGATCTTATAATCATGGTTCGCCTTACCGATCCATACCGGTGTACCGACCAGCTATCAGTACTGTACATACCAAGCTATATCGAACCATACCAAACGTACCAACACATGGTACATGAGGGCGTACTGATGTACCACCCAAACCGGCCCCCTATCGGACTGGTACATACTGCCTATATTGAGCGGTACACTGTGGTACAACGAGCCTTGCTTATAATCAAAGCCAACTGAATTCGACCAGCAACACCAAGTCTCATCATTATGATTCACCTATAATCAACATGCATTACATGTGCTTAACGAGAACTACCAGTTGTCCATGTGTCTTTCACATGAACAATTAGTTCATCCAACGTTGCCCTAAGAATCATAATTGCCTGTGCACCAAAGGAACATATAAAATTCCTTAAGTATCTCCATGATGTTAGGTTATCATCTTAAAATAAAGTAAAGAAGAATCAAGAGAACTTGCTACTTTGAAACAATTGTATTTGATGTAACCTTCCTGCTTTAATGGTACAGTTATAAAGGTCCAACCTAATAGTCTAGGACTTCAGAATAGCATAGGACAATTGATTAAAAAGAGGATGGATGTAAGAAAACAGATGAGTATATTGCCAATAGAAAGTTCTTTTAACTGACGACAAAATCATGTACAGCCTCTGATCCCATAATTCCACAACCATTCCATAACATAACTCCAAACTCATTGTACAATTCAGAAAATATAAGAAAAAAATAAGCAGCTGACTTGTTCTTTTACTTGTTCACTAATCATTTTGTTAATTTCTCTGAAACTGATTCTGTAAGAAAAGATCAGCAGATCAAAGGTCCTTCCAGATGTTCCTTTATTTTCTTCAGGTATTGTGTCCCTTCAGGATTCTTCCAGGAAAAGAACTGAAAACCAGCAATAAGATCATGTTGCCATCAATTTTCTTTCCCAACTAACATACTGAGAAAATATTTTGAGTGTTAAATGGTTTCGACAATATAGGCAACATTTCCCTTGCCAACATTAGATGTGTGTAAGCAACAACAAATGGGATAAGGTTTTCCCAAAGAATGTTTGAAGTTGCCCTTCCACTATATAATACAAGTTTATACCGAACAAAAGCAAACCAAACCAACTATAGATAACACATTTTAAGTTATCCCAATTCAGAATTACCTATGCATGCAGGCTTTGTGCTTGTGCTGTGTAGTCACATTTTGCCTAATGGCTTTTTTTTTGTGTTTTGCACTTTGCCACAAGGTAACTTCAGAGTCAAGAGATTGCAAGTGATGCCTGCCTATCACACTTCTTCTCAATGGCTTAAGGTTTAACCTGAATCAAAAGCAAACCCCTGATGGATGTTTATTCTTCTTTTCTTTTTTCCTTTTTTGCTTTCCTGTTCAATCATTAAGCTAATTGTGCCAGCCAGCACAATACAACATGAACCATTGCCAGAACCATTCGACGATGCCCATTTTGCTGTAACTTAAATTTTGAATAGTAAGTACATATAGCACCCTACCCATCTATATCTGATTAAAAAACCAATCAAAATTTTGGTATAAAATCAGAACCTATTGAACCTAATCACACTATGTAAATTAAAAAACACGACTGGATCAGTGTCCTACTTCCATACAAATTGCATTCTTCAAGTGAAAGTACTGGAGCTTGCGAGTATCTCTTTACCCTGTCCTCCCCCTCATACAAATCAAGCCCACGTGTCAAGCATGACACAAAGGCATGTTTTGCATGCCTATGCTTAATGAACTCACGCACTTGATGGTTCATCAAAATTGTTGTACTGGTTAGTTTGCTGAAAGTTAATCATAACAATTACTTATTCTCCATAAGCACAGTTTGACAATCTCATTTTACTCTGTTGATTCCTTCAAGGTGTTTTATATGATGTATCAAACCCCGTTCAAAGGTACCATCACTTTTTTGTAATAAGATTCATAGAAGGCACATACTTTTGTGTCCATGTAATCCAGAAATATGTGGATCTGCAGAAGGCATTTAAGTTTTTACTAAGTAATTGGTAGTTTTGAACCTCTGATACCGGATCATCCCCAAAACCTTTGTACCAGAATTCAAACTCACCATATATAATTAACCTTTAGTCAGGCAAACACAATAGGTTATTAGGAGCCTGTTTGATATTGTAAGATTGAACGATATATAAATGTCAAATTATGGCTTACAAGTCTCAAAAATGGACTAAAAGTGGAAATTCCAAAGCATTTCATCCATGCATAATTAAATGATAAATAAGTGGTGCTCATGTGATCAATTTTTAGGAAGAAATGAGAAATGCTTAAAAACAATTGCAAGAAGAGACTTAATCACTTGATTAATACATTCAGCCCCAAAAATCAAAAACAATTCTCTGAAGCCCGTTTTAATTTACAAACTTGACCAATTCACTCCCTTTACCTAGAAATACAAAGCAAAAGAAAAGAAACGTCCACATATTGGTCATAGAGCTTTCAAATCTAATAATCACATAAAAAAGGAAATTAGGTTCAATTGTTAAAACAACTATTAAGCATTGAAATATTTTTAGGTTACATATAATTATGAGAATATAGAGGGACATTTTGGAGTTATAAAGATTCCTAGTGGGTAGCCAACCTAAACTTCTTAAGAAATGTAAATATCCACATACTATATTTAAGAGATTTAATTTATTTGATATAGGTAAGTTTTAGTTCATTTACTTTATTAACGAGAATAGCCATCTTCCACAAAGTAAATATTCAAAAAAATTACATCATAGCGTATAAATCCACTCATTCATTCACAAAGTAAGAACTTAGGAAAACCGTTCATCATAGCTGGAGTAGAATTAACAAAATTTCTTCAGCTGTCATTAGAATTTGGTGACCTTTCCTTTATGGTAAAAATTATCTAGCCTTAATTAATGCTTAAGTATCATAGACATAGAGAACATTCATTGCAATATGCACTAAATATTTAATATGTTATTATATTAATATATCAAATGCATGTGCAAGCCTACTGAAGGAATCATTGCAGCTTACCTAACTCCTTCAGTATAATCACTTCCAAGAAGCAATGCCATACGGATTAGTTTGTCTCGATCTAAGCCAAGCTCGCACTCAATATCCTGAGATAAGAGAAAGAAAGATTTGCAAAATCACAAACCTATGGGATGTAATCAAGCATTCTTCTATTTGAGCATAACTACAACTCTACAAGAATGTGTTTTATGCACCAAACATCAAATAGAACTGGCTCTACAATCTACCAAAAGCAGCATAACTTGCTAATGACAAAGGCAAACACCATGAATAATTAATTAGCTAAGAATTCAAGTGTATGTTCCTTGCCAATAGAGGACTAAAATGCAAAGGTACTTCTTTGACGATGTGTTGCTGGTGCATGTTGGCACAGGCTGGGTACAATACAGTACAACATGGAACTTTCTGCTCCAGTCTGTGCCCAGCATATTAGCCCTCAAAATTCTGCTGAATATGTTGTATAGACGAAGTGGAACCAAAGCTTTTGAGATAATTAGAGGTATAAATTATTTAAAATATGGAAACTACAAGCTATTGATTGATAAGTTAAAGGAACAGACACCTTCACGAAGTATGTCTCAACATATTTCCGGTCATCAAATATGTTCTTGTAGACACTTCGAGCTCCAAACAAGAAGACATCAGAATCATCAGTTACAACACCATCAACAAGGTTTGTCATTTCCATATAAGCACACTGAGCTTCTGCTTCTGTAGGTGCAATAATATAAGGCAAACCAAACATTTGAAGCAGTTCCTGCAATTTTTCAGAA
>LVTN01001361.1:58788-80194 GCA_001649415.1 Musa itinerans
GAAATTCCAAAGCATTTCATCCATGCATAATTAAATGATAAATAAGTGGTGCTCATGTGATCAATTTTTAGGAAGAAATGAGAAATGCTTAAAAACAATTGCAAGAAGAGACTTAATCACTTGATTAATACATTCAGCCCCAAAAATCAAAAACAATTCTCTGAAGCCCGTTTTAATTTACAAACTTGACCAATTCACTCCCTTTACCTAGAAATACAAAGCAAAAGAAAAGAAACGTCCACATATTGGTCATAGAGCTTTCAAATCTAATAATCACATAAAAAAGGAAATTAGGTTCAATTGTTAAAACAACTATTAAGCATTGAAATATTTTTAGGTTACATATAATTATGAGAATATAGAGGGACATTTTGGAGTTATAAAGATTCCTAGTGGGTAGCCAACCTAAACTTCTTAAGAAATGTAAATATCCACATACTATATTTAAGAGATTTAATTTATTTGATATAGGTAAGTTTTAGTTCATTTACTTTATTAACGAGAATAGCCATCTTCCACAAAGTAAATATTCAAAAAAATTACATCATAGCAAAAAAGGAAATTAGGTTCAATTGTTAAAACAACTATTAAGCATTGAAATATTTTTAGGTTACATATAATTATGAGAATATAGAGGGACATTTTGGAGTTATAAAGATTCCTAGTGGGTAGCCAACCTAAACTTCTTAAGAAATGTAAATATCCACATACTATATTTAAGAGATTTAATTTATTTGATATAGGTAAGTTTTAGTTCATTTACTTTATTAACGAGAATAGCCATCTTCCACAAAGTAAATATTCAAAAAAATTACATCATAGCATATAAATCCACTCATTCATTCACAAAGTAAGAACTTAGGAAAACCGTTCATCATAGCTGGAGTAGAATTAACAAAATTTCTTCAGCTGTCATTAGAATTTGGTGACCTTTCCTTTATGGTAAAAATTATCTAGCCTTAATTAATGCTTAAGTATCATAGACATAGAGAACATTCATTGCAATATGCACTAAATATTTAATATGTTATTATATTAATATATCAAATGCATGTGCAAGCCTACTGAAGGAATCATTGCAGCTTACCTAACTCCTTCAGTATAATCACTTCCAAGAAGCAATGCCATACGGATTAGTTTGTCTCGATCTAAGCCAAGCTCGCACTCAATATCCTGAGATAAGAGAAAGAAAGATTTGCAAAATCACAAACCTATGGGATGTAATCAAGCATTCTTCTATTTGAGCATAACTACAACTCTACAAGAATGTGTTTTATGCACCAAACATCAAATAGAACTGGCTCTACAATCTACCAAAAGCAGCATAACTTGCTAATGACAAAGGCAAACACCATGAATAATTAATTAGCTAAGAATTCAAGTGTATGTTCCTTGCCAATAGAGGACTAAAATGCAAAGGTACTTCTATGACGATGTGTTGCTGGTGCATGTTGGCACAGGCTGGGTACAATACAGTACAACATGGAACTTTCTGCTCCAGTCTGTGCCCAGCATATTAGCCCTCAAAATTCTGCTGAATATGTTGTATAGACGAAGTGGAACCAAAGCTTTTGAGATAATTAGAGGTATAAATTATTTAAAATATGGAAACTACAAGCTATTGATTGATAAGTTAAAGGAACAGACACCTTCACGAAGTATGTCTCAACATATTTCCGGTCATCAAATATGTTCTTGTAGACACTTCGAGCTCCAAACAAGAAGACATCAGAATCATCAGTTACAACACCATCAACAAGGTTTGTCATTTCCATATAAGCACACTGAGCTTCTGCTTCTGTAGGTGCAATAATATAAGGCAAACCAAACATTTGAAGCAGTTCCTGCAATTTTTCAGAACAGTAATGAGGAGCTGCATGTGTGCATTAACATTGCTTGCATCATAGTTCAGGATTGAGCAGATAACAATTAAAATACACCTTTTGCCAAGTGTATAATATTGATGTTTACCAAAACTGTAGCTTTTATGCCTATGAAACTACCAAGGTGAGGGAAGAAGCTCCTAATAGAAACGTGAAGAACACGATAATTGAAGGGTCCTTTAATCTCTAATTTTAGTAACTGTTATCAGTTATGCGGGAAAACAAGTATAATATTCTAAGGATGATATTTTAAGCATAAAATTACATAAACTCGCAGAGAATACAAAAACTATATAGGTTAGATTCTTAAAACTTTTTCTCCTAAAATACCAGAAAGGCCTGAAGAGCACCTGACACTCAGCAAACATCTCATTGTTCACAGATTCAGCATCTCGCTCAAGCATCCTCTGCTCATTTCCAAGGTTCACACGTTCTTGTCTAAGGAGAGAGATTTCTTTGTCCAAACTAGCTTCTGATACTTCCATTTTATTGTTTAAGATCTGTGTAGTGTATCCAATATGATCAGATATAACATTATCTTTCTCAGCAATATTCTGCTGTGATTTCATACCAGTGTCTATAATTTCTTCCATCAAGGAGCTATTTCCTGACAATGAATTATTATATCCTCTTTCAGGAGATACACTTGATCTGGATATATGGTGACTGTCATGATTCGAGGAACCAACAACAACTTTAGATCCATCATCTGTAATCTTAGTGCTGGTATCAGGCCTGATCTCACACAATTCCTCTGTGGACATTCTTGAACAAGATTTAATTTGGACTCCATAACTAGCATCAAGAGATTGTTCTAACCAACTTGGGTGACCATCAGAAGGTTTGCCAGGTGGAATGTTGCCTCTTTGTGAGGTCATTGCAATCTGTTCATCTTCTCTACTACTTATCAAAGATGATTCTCCATCGAAATCTAAACCAGATAAATTATATGAATCAAGATTATTCTTTGAAGAATCAGGGATCTGCAAATCATCCTCTTTGCAGCGATTATCCAGCTGTCCATCATTACATGATGGACTTTCCTCAGCATCATTATCTAAATGAACACAAGTATTTGTCACCAGTTTGTGCAAAATAACCCCATCAGAGATTTGATCTTTCACTGATCTCACTAATTCTGTAACTGCTGAAGCATTGGTTGAAGAGTTTTGTTCCTTAAAATCTTCGAGGCTTCTCCTTATTGCTTCTTGTATATCAGCTTCTTCCTCAAGCGTTCCTCTTGAAACATCTTTTACAGGTTTATCTAGAAATTGAGAACTTGTATCAGGATTCTGACACACCCCTTCCTCCCAATCCACATCAGCGACTTCATAGCTGCTCTCAGCTAAAGACGATTGGTTTTTCTTCAAGTCACTTTTTGGACTTGCAGTTATATCAGCAAAACCATTTGGAATTTCAGAAATTTCCTTAACTAGACCTTCCTCCCAACTGCAATCAGATTCAGAATCATTTGTGCTCTTATCTGAATGAACACATTCCAAGGGTAAATTGGCTGTTTGGCCTCCAGAAACCAATTGCATGAATATATTATCATCATCTGTAGCTTTCATCCCGCTGTCATCCTCCGAGAAGGAAATCTCGATTGCATTTTCACTACCATGAATAGTAAGTTCATCCATGTAACCTCTCCTGTCAAGTGGGAGTGAACTACTTTTCTCACTAAATGTTTCACCTTTTCCTTCATTACTTGTAACACTTGGGGAATGATTATTTCCAGAAAGACCTTCGGAGACATCAACAACTTGTTTGGTGTGGGAAGCCTCCTGATCTGAGGAGTTATCTCCCCTTCTTTTCTCTTGCTCATACTTTTCCATCAGATCCAAATTCCTCTGTAAATCACGAGTCATGCAAATTCCTAATCCTTTAACTCTGCTAACTCGAACACGACCATTCTCATCACAATATGTCTCAACATCAGGTCCAAAATCCTTTACACGTTTACTAACAGAAACCTCTTTAACCAATTTAGGCTGATTACTAAGCAAGCTGCATTTTGCTGAATCTGAAGTGCTTTGCTTTGCCAATGAATAATGATCCCCATTTCCACTGTTCGCAACTCCTCTTGATGCAAGAACCCTAACAAAGAGCACCAATAGTAGAAAAGTAACCTCAAATAGAGAATGAACTGTTTTACCACCAATGAAATGCTAGTTAGCACACTAAGCATCATGATCAAGACGTAAATAAATACTCCTAGAATTAAACTAATACACCATTAAGGGAAATATAAACAACTTTGCATGCTTTGACAAAAACCTGCATCTAATAAATCTATAAATCATATTTGTCATAATTTTGCAACATGAAAAGAATTGAGAGAGACAACACAAAACCAGGTCTTACTGTTTATCACCAGTAAATGATGATGAAAATATGAACTCTCTGTTGGCTTCAGAAGCAATCCTTGACGTTTGCACACCAGCTATACCTCTACCAGCAGCACATTTCTGCACTTCATCTATCTCCCGCCTAAAAGCGATAGTTTTAAGATATGATTGTATTTGTAGCTCAGAGAATTTAGTAGGGGCCTGAAAATAAAAAAAGTTGCTAAGCACACATAGCAAAAACTTAATCATCTGGTTAACCCAAAAAGAAAAAGCAAAAAATTATGCACCAAAAATATTAATTTATGAAGATTAAACAGACATGACACTGTCAAATATTTGTGCAAAGACTGCAGTCTACATAGATAACAAGAGAATCATTTTGCATCCTATGTTTTCTCAATATTATAATTCATACACTCTCTTAATGATAATTCATCCTACCTATGTTTTTCCTTATCTAATCAAATGTAATCCCTATTGTTAAAATTGCTGAGTTACATTAACCCAAGCCTGATGAAATACCCTCGACTTAAATTCAATAAACATCATTCATTATGATAATTAAAAAGCACACCTCCCTGCATTAATCAGAGTTGCTAAAATAGAAAATTATGTACGGCACAAAACAGAGAAAATGTGTTGTGAAGAGGTGGAAACGAAGAGGAAAAAGAAGAAATTGAATAGGGATTATGTGTTGCTATTAAGATTATGAAAAATATGAGTGTTTTTATCACTAGGATCCTAACAAATATATTCAAATATATAATGGATCAAATAGTTCCTGATGGCTAACATACGATTTACTGAAAGGGGCAAAACAAACTTCATTGGAATATATAGGGTGTGAAATATAGTTTATCAGTAAGGGAGGATAAGTATCAAAATATGACGAGAACATGTGTGAAACAAAATCTTCTCCGAGTGTAATGACTAACCTTTTGATCTTGTAGAAAAAGTGCTAAACAATGAAAAGGCAGCTGTTGCACCTTTATAGTGGAATCAAAATTAAATTATAAAAAAGAAAAGCATAAACCAAAACCATACTTTTGCAAGCACCTCCTCAGGCATATTAGAAACAAACAGAATTTAATATATCAAGAACCGAAACGAAAGAATAGGATGAGTACAATAATACATCATAATATTTTATTATGTTTACAAAAAAAGGGTTGACGAAGAGACATGTTAAATTGAAAAATTCTCAGAACTTAACTTTTAAGCTTCAAAGAAGCTACATTGGTTTCAGCCTATGACTGGAAATATGGTTAACATTTGAGCTTCAGCCATCTTCTGCCACCACTAATTGCTCTTTCAGGATATGTCTGATAACTAATAGACACTAGTTTCAGAAAGGTTTTTAGGGAAAAGAAAGGACAGAAAATGCTCCTTTCTTCAATTTTCCTTCATAATATATTCTTATGTAACTTTTTCCAATTGTTCTTGTAAAGCTAACCAACAAGGTTGCAAATTTCATGAGCATTGTAGTTACTATTAGACAAAAAAGAATCACACTCAAGTGCATAAAAACTTGGCACATGTAATTTAAACAGTACTCATGAGATACTCAAGTTCAGAAAAGACCCTTAAAGAGACCAAAGGGCATATTGCATTTTGAGCAACTAAATTTTGAAAAGTACATAATTTTACTTTTTGTTTCAGACGTTTATTGTATCAAAACAAGATCTATGATATGTTCTACATGATAATTATATACATGTTGAGAAATACCAAAATTCTATGCGACCAAAAAAGAGAACTTATCAAGAATATTAATTGCTATAAATAGAACAAAACCGAATAGAAATAGTGATGAGTAACTTAGAGATATTATGCTTGCTCTATCACTGTACTTATTAACTATAATACTAATTTCAGAAAATAAATGAATAAGGACTGCATAAATTTGGATCCAGAATAGGATAATGTGCCTAAAAATGATGTGTTTTAAGTTTGCATGTCATTGATTGTCTTGCTCTTATTATTTTGTTACTCCTTGAGTATCTCTATTATGTTTGGTTTGAAACTCTTATACATGGACAAGATAAAGGCACTTGTGCTATGAAGTCCCAGAACTTGATCTAAGGTTATTGAAAACATATCCAAGTAGGCAAGAAAAAAGTTCAAACCCGTAGTTTAAATGAACACGAGTCCATTCATCTTAAGTCTTAACAATCTTGGACTGAACAACAAGACCTTATTAGACATAAAAAGAACAATCTATGGAAACATGAAGATACAACTTACTTCAAAAGAGTTAGCGAGTTTAAACCCAGTTTCAAGAGAATGATGAAATTTTCTCATAATTTTTTTTTCAAAAATCCATACAAAATATTCAACCAAGCAGAAATCACATATTGCAAATTATTTTCTAAACAACCATATTAAAAGAAATTCATTGCATCAAAGAGAGTTAAATATAGTTAATAATATAACAATTTTACAAAAAATAGCATTCACAAGCTAAGTGGTAACATAAAACATGAATATTAGGCAACAAAAGATTCATTTTTAAAAAAAAATATTTTAAGAGTTCCATACCTTTTTAATTTTCTGATATTTCTGCCTGTTCTCAGCCATGATGTTCTCCCTTATCTACATAAGCAAAAGGATATCCTGAAATTGGAGGAAATACTAAAAACTGGTCTAAACAAAATTCGTTCACTCAAAAGATCTAATAATTATATCAAATATCATATACCTGAACAAGAAGATCCAATTGCATTGATGGAGGCAAGGAGGCTAGAACTGCTGGATCTATATGGATGTTATCCATTGGCTGCAATTACCAATTAATCTCAAGCATTATGGACTACAAAGAATATAACAGCTTATGAACTAATTTTATTAGTAAAGGAACTCGTATAGCAAAGTTCTCTTAAATGACAAAATCATCAAATAAGCAGCCCGATAACTTCAAGAAGGTAAAGTATACACATGATAATAAAATCATAACATTTGTGACACATATGTGGTGCTTATTTGCATGGTTCGCCTTACTAATACGTATCATACCATACCGATGTATTGACACATGGGGTATGTATTGCCCATACCAATTCCCTATTTGACTAGTACATACCATATTGAACAGTATATCATGGTATGACGAAACTTGCTTATTTGGATAATAAGATCCATCTGTGCCTTAATTAGGTCATCTCATATTATCACTATCAACACCAAGATGGCAAACTATTGATGAATATAATTCATCTATTCATACAACTATTTTTTACATTATCATTAGTACCGCGACATAAGATAAAATTAACTAGTAAGGACTTTTTATCACAATATTAATTTTAAAAAAGAGATGAAGAATGGGAAGGCCAAGTGTCTAACCGAGTGATGTACGAGCAGGTCATTTGTCAATTTCAAAAACATGGGTGGGCAAGGTAAAATTTTAACAAACCACAAGTAGAACATCTGTAATTCCCCCTCAAACTGATCTCAACTACTAATATCCCCAACTTACCAGTTACCACATTAGTGTTCCTGTTGTGTACATTCCATAAGCAACAGTATCACAATAATCATGGCCGCTTGTATATATGTTCAAAAATTTTGCCTTCTAACCTCAGCAGTATGCAGAAGTTAAAAAAGAGCTGCATAACTAATAATCAGTATCCATTTAAACCTCCCCCTCCGGTTAAATAAACATGTTGCAGGTACCAGAACATTTCATTTTAGTAATCTTTACAATATTTCATGCGTCCTCCTCATTATGCTTCTAATATCAATATAACTATTATTAACAAAATATTCCCTTAAAATATTTAACATTCATGGCTTAAAATAATTAGTTATCTTCAAAAGTGTCTCATGAAACACGAAATGATTTTTCCAAAGGAGACAAAAGCACTCTAGTTTACTAAAAAGCATAACACAGAAACTTTAAGCAGGTGTACTGATCATTTTTGTTGACCTGGAGATGTATTATATTTATTAATAACTTAAATATGTATATAACTAATGGATTTTGATAATATATATATATATAATTACCAAATTGCATATATAAAGAAAATCCCATTCGGTGATAAAGCTGAACCTCAAGGATTGTTTTACTCAAACAGAAACCATGTTAGCCTTTTCAATAGCATTTTGAACCTACTAAATAATCTTGATTCACAGAATCATTAGTCATCTTAGTAGCAATATAGCACTACCAGCCAAAATAAATAAGTGTTGCAACACATGTCTCATATTAGTGTCATTTAACTAATAAACATGTAAGAAAGTAAGAAGATAGATGATAATACTCATAAGTTAGATCAACATTCGAGCATTGCATGAGTCAGTGATTATTTACACATTCATGTTCCTGTAATAATGAATGCGTTCATGTGGGATGTAATGTCATTCGTTCATTTTAAATCAGTTTCTATCTGGGCAAATTCTAGAATTTACATTGCCACCAGAGAATGCAATTTGATACAAAAAGAAACTAGCTACGTTTGCTTCATCTACAAAAAATATAGAGAAAAAATATGACTAGACTTCTAAAAGAACTCACAAAAATCAGTTCTTCATTCTCATCATTGTCGTCCTCCGCTTCATCCAGACCACCCTCAGATGTAAGCACATTCTTATTGATCTCCATCTCTTCCTCCGCAGCAAGGGATGCGGCCAATCTTGATGAGAGAGAACAATGTATCAGACATTAGTAACATAGCAAAAGGATTGTTTTGGGTAGTGACGGAGAAAGAAAAAGAGCGAAAACTATGGACATGACGTTGCTCACAGCTCATCTAGGTTTTTCTGGGAAGAAACCCCAGATTCCATATCACCACGAAGTAGAACGCTGCTTCCTTCAGCCCCAATTTCGTCATTCGAATCCAACACCTTTTCCCCCTTTGTGTCCTCGTCCGTAATCTGCTTCTCCTTCGATCCTTCCTTCTGCTTCTTGATCTCGGCTGCCAATTCCTCAAGCCTCTTCGCCTTGAGCTATATAAGTCGATGCATACAATCAGACAACTGAAAAAAGGACAGAGGGAGAAAGAAAGGGGGAGAGACAGAGACAAACGTGGTTGAGGAGGAGCTTCTCGGCGGTCTTGCGGATCTTGGCACGGGCGCGATCGCGATGGCGGCGGCGGGCGGCGACCGTGCGGCGCTTGAGGGCGGGGGTGGCGCCGTCGAAGACGAAGACGGGTTTGGTGCGAAGGAAGAGGAGCTTGCAGATGCGGCAGAAGAAGCCGAGGAGGTGGGTGTTGCGCACCATCTCCCCCTTGTCGTCCCGCATCGCCTTCATGAATTGGACCATCCATATGCTCGCGTCTGAGAAGAGGAGACAGACAAGCAAAAGGGGAATTCCAATGAGGAAGGTGGTCGGTAGGCAGGGAGGGGAAATCGAGGAGAACTAGGGTACCGATGGCGAGCTTTTTGCCGGCAAGGGTTTCGACGGAGACGCGGCGGCCGACGGGGGCGAGCAGCTCCCATAGCCCTTGCACTCCCATGAGGAGGTTCGATCCACGTTTCTTCCTCTCCTTCGGCTGCTTCGACGTCGGTCGTTGCTGATGTTTATTTATAATCTTCCCATGGAAGTTTCTTTGACAAAATGCCACGTAGTATATTTATTTACTTAAGTAGAAATAAAATATTATTTTCAAAATGCCACGTAGTATATTTATTTACTTATTTATTTATCTACTTATTTATTTAAGTAGGAATAACATATTATTTTCGAAATCAGATGGCACGACCCAATAAAAAATAATATTCATCGAAGTCGTTATAATATAAGGTCTAAAATATGCTTTTAGACCTTATATTAAAGTATTTAATTTTTTTAATTAATAAAATTATTATTTTTTTTATTTTTTTTTAAAAAAGATTTAATATTTTATTTTCATAACTATACGGATGTCAATATAATTTTTTTAAATCTAAAAATCAGATGATTAATTACATAAAGTAATCAATAATTAGTCCAATAAATTATTTTGATGACATGATCGAATAAAAAATATTTACTAAATCTCATATTTTTTAAAATATATATATATTCTAATTTAAAAAAAATATGATAGGAGAGAGATAAGTCTATATCATCACCCATAAAAAAAAAAAAAAAGGACTTGGAGATTCTTGGGAAGGAAGTTAGTGGATGAGCTTCCTTTGTTAGTAGATAGAGGCATGAAACAAAAATTGATAAAAGAAGGTAAGGTGTTGGAAAGGAGTCTTTTGATGCAGTCAAAGAAGAAATTTTGCATCGGATAGTATAAATAAGTTCGATCAATGATGCAAAAAGACATGTTGAAGACATTAAAAATAGTCACAACTTCAGTAGTCATAGAAGCACTCTGAACAGCAATACCCAAAAAGCTGATGATGACTAAAGTAGGGTTTGAAGTCATTCTAAGAAGCAATTTAAGATCTATCAGTGTGCTAGGATTAAGAGAACTCCTCGAAAGAGAAATGATAGCCACATCTATGATTCTACCAGTAGTATTTTCCAAAAGAGAAATGCTTGGAACTGTGGTTGTGGAAACTATAGCCTATTTTTTTTATTAAACAAGTCCAAAGAGCATAAGTAATGAGGTTCCAAATATCAAGCTCCTTCCCAGAAAGATATAAATTTACAAGTGTCATTGATCTTTTGTTGAATGAGATTTCAAAAGAGCAAGCAATATAGCAATAGAAAAGAAAATGTTTAGCAAAATTTGTAGGAGCTTACAAAGTAGGCAGCATTCAACTTGGCCATAAAGAGGAGGGGAAATGATGGAAAAATTGGAGAGTTTGTTATGATAAAGTTTCTTGACCTTATGAGTAATCATATTGCCTTCCAATTGGGCCAAACATTCACACTAGTTTCATTATAAGGTCTAATATAATGATAAGAAAGAGAGTCTATGGGGATTGGGCTCTAGATACATTGATCCTTATAGCATCCAGCAGAGATATATTAGTGCCTAATTCTCTCCATAAGAAGGGGTTGAAATAGAGTTGTGAGAGTGTGAATGTTCTATTGGTTTTGTGAAAATAGATCAGAAACTATGTAGTAGTGCATCATTTCATTCACATTAAGGAAGGTTGGTCATTTAAAATGTATAGTATTAATCCAAGGATTGTCCTACGGGGAGGTTGAGGTGTTGGTGTCCATGAGTTTCCTAAATCTCCCTGTGATTCGATGGGAAAGATAAGAAATATTTGTTCGAGATCAAAAAAATTTCGATTAGGAGATTCAATCTAGGTTTGAAGACGATCACAATTTTGATTAAAAAACACTAATACAAAGAGACTCATGATTATTCATGAGAGGAATAGTTCTTTTAGTGATGATATAAAATTTAACATTAATAAGATCATGTAAGCCCTGGCTTCTAATGGGTTTGGGAAGAGAAATAATCTCCCAACTGATTGGTTTTCTTTTGTTTTTATTAGATCAAAATTACAAAAAAAATTTCTAGTCATTCACATCATGTGTTTAAGAAAAAAGTCAAAGATCCAAATCTAAGAGGAGATGTGTGGGTATTGAATTGAGCACAGAGCCAATTAAGGTCATCCTATCAACTTAGGAGATTATAATTTTGTACTAGTCTTAGATTTTATTGAAAGCTTTGTCGAGAAGGATGTTTTGACATATTTGAAGGGAGTTTATCAATAAAAAGATGGAATTCGAGATATTTTATTGAAAGCTTCCCTCTAATATCCTAGGAGAATTGTAAACCCTTTGATTGTAGAATTATAATAATTAGGGAAGTAGACATTAGATTTATGCATGTTGATCCTCAGGTTGGTGAGAAGCTCAAAAGATTTGAGAATAGCATTGATGTTGGAGCACAATGTAGGGTTAGCTTTAAAGGCAAGGAATAAATTATCTGCAAACATTACATATGAAACCTTAGTTCCTACCAAATTGAAAAGAGCAATAAAATTTTGGGTCACATAATCTATCTAAACTAAGATGAAGATGTTAGACGAGAAGGGTCGCATTGTTTCATATCCCTATGAGGCTAGCACCATTAATAAGATAAGAATATGAAAATTTCACAACATACAACATATTCTTGTTTCAGATGAGTGCATCACTCCACAGACATAATTAGTTATAGAACAAACAATGCCAGGCTTCATTCAGGAATTTAAAAATAAATAAATTTTAAAATATGAATTTAAGAATAGAATAAAAAAAACTAAAGACTTAAACTTCAGCATGGCTTCCTGCTATAAGTAAATTTGCAAACTAAATACAACTTCCTAGAAGGAAAACATCCCATGAGAAGTTCTTTATAAGAAAAGTAAAGAAGTAATCTAATATGCTTAATGATATGATAGGCTGACCTGTCTGAGGAGAAGATGCCTCACAGCAGAACCTTTGTATTCGTGGACAGGCTAACAAGAAGAAATCATGTAACCATCCTTGAACTTCATTGATTTGGCACTTTGAGCTCTGAGTTTTCCACTTCCTATCACCTGAATGAACGATTAAGGACAAAAATTTACAAAATTTGGCACTTTAAGATTTTAAAAGTCAACACAGTTCCGATTTCAGCAATCAATCGAACCACTACGGCACCAATATATTGGATGGCACACTAGTCTATACCATCTAGTACCACTGAAAATGTAATGAAAATTAAATATATACTGAGTGGTATAAATTCATATAGTTCGATGTTAGATCGATACCAAACCTGTGCAGTTGCAGGAATAAGTTTTATCAAATTTTAAATGCTATATTTTGTAACTCCAATTCATGGAGTTTGATATAATTTATAACTCCAACACATATAGTTCAGCACAAATCAATGTAATTTGTGGAAATCATGTTTTTGTTGATGTAGGATACGACCATGGGCTGCATGCAATAGCACCACCTCAATATGCTGCTCCACCACCCAGGAGCAGTGGCTTTTAGGAAGGATTCTTAGAGTGTTAATGGCTTCTATTTCTTATGCTCTTAAAGTTTTGTTCTAATAATACTTTGTTCCTAACAAAACTTCTGAATCACCCCTTCCTTCTGTTTCTGTGTTTGTCGGAGCAAAAGGAAAAATTGGAGTCTTTCTCTATTTTTTGTGTGATTAAAGTATACATCAGTAGAGGAATATGATATTTCACTGATGAACAAAGATTAAATAGAAAAGTGAAAATTAAACAGTATATGCAATCATGATTTTATGCATTGTATGGCATACCATCCAAAAATAAGATGAAACGAGCTGTACTGGTCCGCCCACTGATTGGAAAGTGATAAGCCTGTTTCAGATGGTATGAAAGAATCAGGTGAGGTATCGGCCAAGTATGGATGATATGTCATTCAGTACCTTGAAAACTCATGTTGTATCGATCGAAATTTGATCGATACCAATCCAAATCGGCTAAAGTGAAACCCAAATACTCAAATTAACCATTGAGGCCTCTTTTGGATGTCTCTCTCTTTTCACTCAGAATTACTCTCATTCACTCTCGTTCTCATTCGCTTTCTCACACTTTTATTTGTGAAAGTTCATGATCGATGATTAATGGTAATCAAGATATTGATTTAAATAAACTAAGGATTCGAACTCAGGATATGGTGGAATTTCAGTCTAATTTGAGATAGCATTTAGCTTTTTTCTATGTTTTATCACATTTTGTATAAAGATTAAACGTGATTAAGGACATTGTCTTATGTTTAGTCTCAACTAGGTTTATTCTCTTACATTTAGACCTAAATTTGGGATATTTAGGGTCAAATTGGTGGGACTAAAAAGATAAATTTACTTTTTCATCCTTATAACCTGTTATTCCTATTCTTTTCTTGTGTTGAGCTTTTATGTGGAAGAGGAACTTGGATTTGTAAAACATATTTGTAGAGTTTACTTGAAATGAAGTTGTAAAACAAACTTCAAATCACCTTCGTTTTTCTTCAACATCAAGTTTTGAAAGTTGTAAGAAATTATTTTAATGTTGTTTCGGCTAAGATAAACTTATTTCTAGAGCTTCTTAGCATTCTTTGCAAGTTTACATTACTATGAATATTATCTAAACACCAATTGCTGTTATTTTTCACATGCTCAGAATAGTGGACTCCTTGATGTTTATGTTATGCTATATGATGTTCCTATGCTTGCAAAATATTACCAGACGACTTCAGAGATTTGGGGAAAAAATTAAATATTATTTGCTGGTTATTTGTCAAGCTATAGCGACAAAAAAATATATTTCTTCCATCACTAATCTTGCCATCACCAAAATTGATCTTACCAACAAAAGTTTTTAATGCCAAAACTCTTCAGCAAGAATCTGTTAAACCTTTCAGTGAAAATTATTATTCTCAATCAAAAAGTTTAATATAGCGTGGAGGTAATTAAATTCTCATACTTGTTTAACAGGAAAAAAAAAATACTGATTCACTTAAGGAGTATACATTGGAAGAAAAACTCAATCCTCTTAAGAAATTAAAAGTCAAAATATTTCTCTCTTTTTTTCTTTTTGTTATTAGGGAGGAGTGGGAAAATACACCCACTGGTCTTGAAAAGGACAATCATTTTCCAGAATAAGTTCTTAAACAAAGCGAATTAAATTGAAAGAAGATAAGATTAATCAATAGATCATCCGCATGAAAAAGATGAGATCACAAAATGGATCAGCTACATTTATTTCATTTGTGAAATGGAGATCACTTGCTATTGTTTTGTGCTAGTTTATCCTCTCACAAGATTGTTGTCCTATGCTGCTGCTATCTTATTGGTGAGTGTTGCTGTGGTCCATCCATCCTATGTTGTCTGCTGATAACACTACTAAAAGGCTGCAATCAAAATTTCAAGCTTGTCACTGTGTTTCAGCATCTTATCTTTATTGTAGAGAAACTTGTACAAAATTTTGTTTCACTGTATTCATGGATGTATTCATGGATGTCAAGTAACCATTCTCAAAGATCATTCTGCTTCAATCCAGTCTGCTAGTTCATAGGATCTGATTACTTCTACTTATCATTTTTGCTACTCACATGTTGCTACACCAAATTCGAACCTAAATAAGAATAAAGCCCAAAGCGACAATGTGGCAAGAATGGAATGGAATGGAAGGAAATCACCATGGGACGGACCTTGTTGGCATACAGGGGCACATGATCACCCTCCTTGTACCTATGATTGGTTCCGTCAGCTCCCACCCTCAAACCACGAGGCAACGCTAGAAGAAGCAGCGCACATACCTCCTCCGTCTTCGCGATCATCGAACCAACCTGAAATCGATCGAAGAAAACTTAAAATCAGCCCAAAAATCTATGCATTTCGCTGAAGAAGAGGCATTTCGAACCAAATGCTCACCTTCGCTCCCGAGCAGAGACAGATCGAACGGCGCGATGCGCTCGGTGGATCTTGGAGACACAGAAGATGAGCACGTGCGAAAGTTAATTTCCAATTAAATATATAATACGACGCTAAAATCTTATTAATCTAATTAATTCGGGGGCTTCGGAATCCAAATTAAGATTAACCAATGGGATTCGATTCAAGAATCAGTCTGTCCGACCACGGTCCCACTATATATATCTCTCTCTCCTCTCCCACTCTCACGCTGACTTCTCTCCCTCTGCTCCCTTCTCTTCTCCTCGTTCATTTCCTCTCGCCTCTCCTCTGCTCCCGTCTCTTCTCCTCGTTCATTTCCTCTCGTCTTCTCACCAGAAACTTTAGTCGTCCATGGAGCCCGTCGACCTCGTATCGAGCGGGTACAGGTTCCTTCCCACGGCGGAGGAACTCGTGGTCGACTACCTCGCAAACTGGATCGCCGGCGCACCCCTCCCTGGCCGCGCTGTCGCCTTCGCCGACGTCTACGGCACCGAGCCGTGGAATCTTCTCGGCAGCGATCGGCATGAAGGCTATTTCTTTGCGGAGCGGAAGCCTAAGAACAACGGCGGCTCGCGCGTGGATCGAAAGGCCGGCAGCGGTTCTTGGACTCTGTACAAAAAGCAAGAACCCGTCAAGTCCTTCGTCGGCGGGCGCGAGATGGTGGTGGGGCGAAAGAGCTGCCTTTCCTACAACAATGGCCGTCGGAAGAACTCCGGGTGGACAATGTATGAATTTGAGATGTGTACTTCCGGATTCGAGAGACGAGTTCTCTGTCACGTTAAGAGAAGCTCGCATCAGGCCATCTCCGGAGGCACCACCATCAAAACGGTTGAGTCCACCTTCACGGAGGCCGCGACAGAAACGGTCACCGGCGACAGCTTCGTTGGGCGGAAGAGAAATAGAGAGGAATCTTCTACTCTCTCAGCGAAAGCATCGACTCTCTCAAAGAAGCCATGCTGGGGATTGGTTGCACATTCCAGCACAGCATTGCAGTCCGACGTCTCATCACCTCCGACCGCGGTTGTCCAACATCCACCCCCGGAGAGTTATCTTTCCTCGGTCGTCTCCGTTGCACCGAACGAAGCCGGAGTCCCAGCCGCCTCTCCATCATCAACGGACGTTGGTGGAGGTGAGCTCGGGATAACTGCGGAAGAACTCGAAGCATTCTTGGCTTCGTCTTTGTCGTCGGTCGATCAGAACTGCACCGACGATGCTTTCTTCACCAGAGAGGTTGAAGCCTTCGTAATGTCGGATGACACCGACACGGCCTCGACTACCATCCCGAAGGCCTCGCCGTCAGGCCTTGTCGATCTTCTCTTTATGCCCGATGACACTCGGATTGATTCGACCACGGTCGCAGAGGTTGTCGATCTTCTCTTGATGCCTGATAACACTCGGATTGATTCGACCACGGTCGCAGAGGTTGTCGATCTTCTCTTGATGCCTGATAACACTCGGATTGATTCGACCACGGTCGCAGAGGTTGTCGATCTTCTCTTGATGCCTGATAACACTCGGATTGATTCGACCACGGTCGCAGAGGTTGTCGATCTTCTCTTGATGCCTGATAACACTCGGATTGATTCGACCACGGTCGCAGAGGTTGTCGATCTTCTCTTGATGCCTGATAACACTCGGATTGATTCGACCACGGTCGCAGAGGTTTCCTCCTCTGCGACCGACGATCACTCCTTCACGAGCCTGGAACATCTCTATGCCTTCTTGATGTTCGATGACACCTTCATTGCCTCGACCACGATCTCAGGGGCCTCGCTGGGACAATGCCCGTTGCAGGCCTCGTTGATATATGGCACCAGCACTGATTCAACCACGGTTGCAGCGGCTTCGTCGTCGTCATCATCGATCGACACTGTTTGGTGTGAGCAGACGGACAACATAGATAATAATGTCCGATGACACCCCTAATTGATTCGACTATGACCTCGTGGTTGGAGCTGTAATTTGCTTGTATGAAAGCTTATACGGAAAATAATGTTTGTTCATGTATATCATAACAATGGAAGGGAAAGAAAATTTTTGTTCTTGTAAATATTGACAATGATAAAGTTCAATTTTCATCCCATGTTTTGTTGTTTCCTTAATATGATGGTATCTATAAGAAATGGTATCAATGTTACATCATGTTCAAAGAGAAAGAGTCATCACATGATATATCAACAACTTCTCTCAACGTCATACTTTGGACGATTGGTATCAGAGGCAAGGCAGGAAGCAAATTTGACCAATCATCTTTTGGAAACATGTTCTAACTTTTTGTTTCTGAGTGAAGTCAACAACAACAACAAATAACAAAGTCAACAATCCCAACAAAGCAGCAAGTCAATCCATCACTGAATCCCAACCACAGGTGTGCACTGATACTATAGAAAACCTTTAATCAGAACCATCACTTAATCGATAAAAAATTCCATGGTTTGAAGCACACATCATGGAAGGAAATGCATTCTCTCCAGAAATCTTCTTGATATGATATTGTCGGATTTCAATAGTGAGAAGAACGCCTGCATCATGTTAAATTCATTAGATGAATAAGAATTTATAGTATCAACAACTAATAAGCCACCGTTAAGAAATACAAGACAATTGAGATAAGGACTCGAAAAAATGATCGATACATGAGTTCCCTTACTCGGTAGCCACCATCAAACATTGCACAAAATGCATCCGAAGAAGCAAGCAGAGCAATTCTGTGTGCATAAAAGCACTTGCTTGGAAAAGAACAGATAATAAACATTTAGATATTTTGCACATTACTAATAGCTTCCTCTTAAATGAGGAATGTAGCATACATAAGTTACTACATATGGTAAGAATAGTCCACAACCTTCAACTAGAAAGGTAACATCTGATAGCGTGGAGCTATTCACATACTGCTCACACAGGTACACCTACATGAACAACTTGATTAGTACATAAGCAATTACAAAAACTTTGAGTTGGAAGACTAGCCAAAGCAATTACATAAGCACTTCCAAATTCCAAGGAACTAGCTCCAAGAATTGAAAATCTGACCATTTTCTATATGTTTTTGTATTTCTGTGAATATGGGACATGTTTTACTGCTAAAACTGCTTAGAAACAAAATTAAGGAATGCCTATTTTAGCAAACCTGAGGTGAGGGGGATGGAGAAGCTGCATCAACAGAACAGAGAGTCAGGGATTTTTTAGCCAACTTGTAAAGAGCAACTGATGCATCTTGTTGTTGTTTTAGATTAGTCGATCCCAGTAGTTCGAGAAGAAGATCAAGTCCTACATTGAGAATATGTTGCTTAATTTCCTTTGTTACAAAAAGGAGGAAAAGCAGAAGGATGCCATGGTTGCTGGACAGATACAGTACCATTATCATCAATGAAAATAGTTCTTTGATCCTCAAGTGAACATAAATGAGCAAGAGCCAAAGCTATACGTCTTTGGACAGCCTTCTCTCCAACTCGCATCAGATATAATAAATGCTTTAGTACCTGCAAGGGCAAAAGGCAAGGAACACCATGTCTACATCCATTAAACAGATCCACCAATTAAAAGTAAATCCTTATCGTTCTGAATATATACTGCAATAAGCCATGAAATACAGCAAACAGAACTTACTCGCCCTTAATCTTCTCCTCTAATCTCTTCATTGTCTTTGCTACACAGTCCTTAGTTGCCTGTAATTGAAGTAATATTTTTCAATAAAACTTGGTTCAAAATATAAAACAAATCAAAACAAGATCAATATATGCATATTAGGAAGCATGGATCTGGCAACATCAAAGTACTAAACATACCTGGATAATGAATTCACCATCTTGTAGCTTCTGAACACCTCCTACCTTGATAAAATCAGAGACATTATCCTAATAACAAAGACAAGAATAAGAAGCCTGTGTCCAACAAATAGTTCTCAATTTCACATTACAGCAATATGCAAAGAAACAGAATATGAAATCACAACAAGGAATATTTTGATGTAGATTCACCTCATTCTCTGCAATACCATAAAAAGCAAATGCAGCATTATGTTGCAAACATCCATTTTTCGAGTCAAGAAGTTTAAGAAGAGGCACCAAACCGCCATTGTAGACAATACCAGCTTGGTTGTGTCCTAGAGGGAAAATAAAAGGTCTTTGAGATAGAGCAAAAATGAGTCGTTGTTCATCAGGAAAATGAAGCAAATCCAACCATATATAAGGAGAAAGAAACTAATGTGCTGTATTGTGGCAGATGGATATTGATATTAACAAGAACAGTTTTTTCAAAAACATTTCCAAGAAGCATGAGGCATATTACAAAAAAGTGGTATAATATCAAAAAGTATTGAGAAAAAAATTATATTTTATTATCACTTTCAAAACTGAATTTTCCCCTTCTTTGGAAGTATATAATGAAAGGGTCCAAGCATACATGATAATCAAGCAAAGGGGAAAATGAGAAAAGAGCATACCGTGTTGTTTCCTCATCTGGTGTCAGAATAGCCTAGTAAAAGACAGTTGAAATTTTAGATATCAGGGCACAAGTATGCTACAATTCAAGCAAGGAAGTGAGCTATGAGAGCCCAGTCCAAAAAAGCAAAAGCCTGGGACATGTATACCTTTCATTGGAATAAAAAACACAGAAGGGAAAGAACTAAAATGAGAACTGCTTTGCTTGTTAAGAATAGTGTTCCAACAATCACCAAACTGAAATTTTAAATTAATAAAATAGAGTAGTAACTATTAGAAGCAGCTGTTGTACAAAGCATATATGCTAGTGTACATACAGCATGCACAACTAGCACAGTATTGGGAAGTGTACCAGCAAATACAACAATAACAAAAAAACTGTGAGTGTGTACCAACAAATAAATTCTCAAAATAGATAATATAAACTAGGTAAGCTTTTTTTTTCAAACATCACCCAAGCGCATCAGACCCTAGACTGTCACAGAGAACAAAATGATAACATGGATAGAACTGATAGAAGTTACTATGGCATGGGTTTGAACCCTTGGCCTATGGGAAAAGGACTAACTACACACTACCAGGCTAGCTGGTTAGGTATTAAACTAGGTAAGTTTGAACATTTTTTATGTATGAAAGCCTTTTTACACTTTTCCCACAGGTGTGATTCAGCAAATAACCACATGCTTTGTCAGCTAAGACCTTGCAGGATTGGCTTTTGGGTAATATAATGGGGATTGGTATGATTAAGTTCAGAAATTTCAAGTTATGTACCACCATCATTTTCTGATCCAGTTAAACACACGGCTAACTACATAACAATTCAACACGGCGATTGGTATGATTAAGTTTTATATATAGCAATTAAGTTTTATATATAACAATTCAATTCCCACTCGAGCAAAGGGAAACACTCCAAAATATTAAAATATAAAAAATATATTTTATATATAGCAATGACGTCAACGATGGAGGGAGATAGCACGAAGGCAATGATGGAGGGAGCCGCAAACAACGGCAGTGAAAGCGAATATAGGGTTTCAAAGCAGGGTAAAGTTGTATGAAGGGGGGTGGGGGGGGACCATATAGTGTTAGGGCTCTTCTCTTTAGTTGGTTCGATTGAACCATTTTCCCTGTTCAATCAAACCAAGCACAAACACAAGCCACCTTCACTCGGGCGCTCACCCGAGGCGCCCGACGCTTGGGCTCAGGCGAGCACCCAAGCGATGCTTCAATGAATCACATTGCCTAGAAGTTGTGCAAGGCATTTAAGCCTTGCCTCGCCCGAGCACCCAGGCACCTATCAAAAACACTGATTGTTCCTAATTTTTTCCCTTTTTGGGCTTCAACAGATATTTGATTCGAGTTGAAATATTTTCAATAAAGATTATGATTATGCAATGCTCTTGTGAGTTTGCAAGGATTTATTTTGGTTGCTTTTATTTCAACAACTTGATGAA